>JAODAL010040491.1:0-36854 GCA_025379985.1 Phyllomedusa bahiana
TTTTTCGTTTTAGATAGTGCAGGGAATGGTTTTTACATTTATTTTACTGTCTGTGCCCCTGTTAAGAAGATTTCACCTCATTTTCACCTCATGTGCTGCAGTGGCATGCTGGAGCTTGTCGTTCCACAGCTACTATCTGCTTTGGAACATAGAACTACAAGTGCCAACATGCCCCATAAGTCTCCGTCTGTAACTAGGGGACAAATGTAAGTCAGAACAGTGTAAGTTGAGGACTGCCTGTATAAACAAAAAAATGTAGCATTTGTTTAAATGAGACATTGGTGTTGTGGACCCATCTGTAGAATGAAAAATCCTCCCAAAAAGTCACTCTCTCAATTCAATGGAGTATAGATACACATTCAGATCACACTTCTCTATTGATAACAGGGAATGGGACATGGTCATTCCTGCTAAGGTGGTCACAAATGCTGAACCCAACAATATATAACGTGGTGGTCTTACACATCACAAAGTCAGAGCCCTTGAGTAAGTTTACTTCATGAAGTACACAATAACAATATATGGCTGCTCACACTATCTCAAGATTCAGTCCTTGAATATAAGCTGGCACTGTACAGGATGTATGCATTACATTACACAGCTTATTCCGTACATTGATCGGTATGGATGCAGTTTAGATCCTCAGTTGATAAAGTAAATGGTAAATTTGACAGCAGTCAATATAAAAATATATACAATATACAATACAATATACATACACACACTTACAGGATGTCACTGCTGCAGATTCTCCCAGCCAGAAATTCACAGCATCAGGTCGCTTCCCTGTTTAAATAAGAGAGAATAATTTTTATTTCATTCAGCAATTTAAAGAAATGATAGCACAGTGTGTTCATGTCAGTAATATTGTGTTTTGGGCTTGGGTCGTTAAATCTGACCAAAATCTGTGTGCAAAGATTTTGGTCAGATCAACTCGAATTGTGGTGAAAAAAAAATAAAAAATTCAGTTTATATTATACTGCTCTTTAAAGGGGATTTGCCAGGACGCAAGTTTCTTACCTTCCTTATCAGCACAGGGAGAATGTCAACAAATCATGCTGAGTCATGAAAGCTGCAGGGCTGAGGGGGAGGGGGTGAGTAAGGAGTGAGGAATCAGGGAGTGTCTCAAAACTTAAGTGAAATAATAAACAGTACAACAGTGGATTCTCAATACAGCAAGACACAGCCTCATAGACTACCCTGTGCCTTAAAAGCTCATTCATTTTGCCTGTCATCAGATAAGAAGTGTTTCACGCAAGCGCGGCCTGTCAGCTCCTGGCTCGTGACTAGTGGAAACTTTCAGGAAACTAAGGGGGACTGAGCAATGCTGTAGCTCTCAGAGTCTTCACTTTTTGTAATCACATATATTTAGAAAAGTGATTAAATACCCATTTTGGAGGTTCCCACGTCAACATTACATGGTGGCAAAACCCCTTTAAGGGTTAACTTAAGGCTGTATGGGCAGCGTAGGGTGTTCCCGGCGTGGCGCAATTTCTGTCCAACATCAGTCACTTCCAGTTTCCATGACATAAATATGGTAACCAGAAGTGACATCAGACATGACATTAGTCCGGTGGCGTTCTCAGTGCAGCATCACTTCTGGTGCAGTATCACTTAAAGTCACCACAATATAAGGGGTAACCCCTATATTATGGTAACCAGAAACAAAACTGCACCGGGAGTGCTGCAGAATGATAGGATAACCCCTAAGGTTACGGCAGATGTGCACAATCTGGCAGGAAGTGGGGGCTAAGACCAACATAGGCTACACTTTTTCGGATCGTGGCTCACTTTCCGCCACCCAAGAAGGCCCCCAGACTGTTCGTGAGTCTGGAGTTACACAAGCTCTGCCTCTTATGCAACCCAGTTTGCAGGTTGCTATAAATCTTTTGGCAGGCCATATGTGTTGCAGAGCTCGGTTAGTGAAAAATATTTGTGTTTCTGATGTCCTGAACTCGATTTTCTCACAACTCTGGAGCTATTCGAGCAACACTTTAGATTAGGAAAGCAGTGATGACATCAGATTAGTATTGTATTGCCTAAAACAGAGGTCAACACTAGGATTTCCTTCCATCAGATTGCTTAACTTGTGGCCCTCTCGATGTTGTGGAGCTACAACTCCCAACAAGGCAGAGCGTCACCACAGCTGGAGGGTCACTGAATTCAGAGAACCAAGGGCCACATGTATGAAATGGTTTTGGGCTAAAACTCAATTTTTCCCCATAGAAACCTATGGGCAAAAAAGTGAGTTTTAGACCAAAACCGTTTCATACATCTGGCCCCAAGTCTTTAGTAGCTTCTGGACTGTGTCTAAATTCCTAAGACTGAAGGAAAGAAAACCTCAACTAATCAAACCAGACTAGGAAAACAGCATTTTACCTAGTGCTTCACTCATCCATGGAATATGACTCTCCACATCTCCAATAAGTTCAGGAAACTCTTCTGTGAGGTTTGAGCACTGTTTCTGGATGTAGAAGACGCCCGGAGAAATTGTTCTCTTCTCTATAATATCCAGAAAATCAGCAAGATTCATTGTTCTTTCCTCTGGCATAACAAACTTGCTGGCATACACAGCATCTGCATAGCCATTGGGAGTGACGGCTACACTCACAGTCTTGGATCCTAGGCATTTCCTTTACGAAAAAAAAAAGTGATTTGAGAGTCAATAACGATCTTCCATAATCATTCAGTTCATATCTACTGTGAAGGGTAGTAACCCACTGTGCAGGATTCTGTCTTCTACACTACTATGTCTGGACACTAAATCAACTTGCTTACGGTTTCCACCATCCTCACAATTTTGCTTATTCTTTCTACACTGCATTGTAGAACAAAAAACATGTCTTGTTAAGGTCTGTTGAGTAGTTTCAATGTGTAAAAGAACATAATTAAAGGGGCTTTCTCACTACAATGATTAGCTGTTAAAATGTAGGGAAGGGTAAGTGAAGACTATTACCAAATACATTGATCTTTTCATTTTGCTGTGATCAGGAGATAAAGAAGATTTTATCTCCTCTTAGAGCACAGGTGTCAAACTGCGGCCCACCAGCTGTTGGGAAACTACAACTCCCATCATGCATTTATAATCTTTAACAGTGGGCATGATGGGAGTTGTAGTTTCCCAACAGCTGGAGGGCCGCAGTTTGACACCTGTCTTAGAGTATACAAGTTTCTCTAGTTTACTAACCACCTTTTTCTCTTATATGATTGATCCAATCTGCCGCCATTCAGTCAGTTCAACCATGGTGAGTCACTCCCTGCCGAGTCTTATCTCTAGTAACTGAGTTTATCTATCTAAATGGCAAAATTTCACCCTTTAGAGCTCTGCACCCTTGTGTAATACATTTTATAAATTCCTTGCCTTGCACTCATGTCACTGTAACAGGATTAGCTAGGAATAGCAAAGCTATTAATCACTGCTACATAACCATCCACAGCCTGACCAAGAAGTGTAAGCCTAAAGCTGGCCGTGGCTCTGTGAAAATGCATGGTAAGACCTCTAAAATTAGAGGATAATATGTTATTACAAAGGGATCTGGATAAGTTGGAGGCCTGGGCAGGGAAATGGCAGATGAGGTTTAACACTGATAAATGCAAGGTTATCCCAATGGGGGAAGGAAATCCATTAAAGATACATGTTAAATGGAAAAACACTGGGGTAAAAGTGACATGGAGAAGGACTTGGGAATCCTGGTGGACAGTAAACTTAATTTTTAGCAGCCAGTGTTTAGGAAGCAGCCATAACAAAATAGGGTCATGGGGTGCATTAAAGGGGCATAGATGCACATGATGAGAACTTATTTCCCATTATACAAGTCACTGGTTAGACCACACATGGGGAATTTTTGTGTACAGTTTTGGGCACCAAAAACACAGGAAAGAATTGTAGAGCTTGAACAGGTACAAGGCGGGCAAAAAAAATTAATTAAAGGATGGGTGGATACAGTAACCCAGAAGTTAGCAGAATTTGGGTTATTAGTTTAGAGAAAAGAAGGCTTCGGGGGGACATAACAAATAAGTTTAAATACATCAAAGGTCAATAAGAGATCTCTCCCAAGATTTTATTTATACCCGGAACTGTATCTAGAACAAGGGGGCATCCTTTCGTCTTGAGGAAGAAAGTTTCTACATAAACATAGAAAGGGATTTTTCCTGTAAAAAAGCAGTGGGGGACTTGGGAATTTTTTGCAGGGGACGGTCATGGTGAATTCAAAAAACCGAGTTCAAAAAAGGGGTTTTGGGTGCATTTTCCCGGAGAGTAATTTTTTTAAAAAAGGGAAATGACCGGGATTTTTTAGGAGAGGGGGCATTTGGGTTTCCCGGGATTTTTCTGATTGCCAGTTGGAGTCAGGAAGGTTTTTTTTTCCCAAAAAAGGGACCAAATTTGGGTTCTATCATTTGGGGGGGTTTTTTCCTTCCTCTGGGTTCAAAACCCCTTTTTAAAAATTTTAGGCCCAAAATAGATGGACGCCCTTTTCTTTTTTAGGGCCCTTTCCAACTATGAAAAAGTTTGATAAGTGAATTTACCATATTATTTTTTTACCCCCTGCCCCCTTTTGTGTAATATATCCCCAAATTTTTTAAAACCTTCACTTTAAAATTAAAACTGCATTTTTAAAAAATAGTGGATAAAACATTATTTCCCCAAAATACAGTTTAAGGTTTTTAAAAGGGGAAATTCCAAACTCATGGAGTAGCTTTAAACATGGGGGCAAAGGTAAATAAAGGATTATTACCAAATTTCATTGACTCCCCCAATTTTCCTCTTTTAAAAGGTTTTTTGCAGTTTTTTCACTTCCCTTTTTGTGTAAAACCCCAAAAGGTTCTTCTAAAATTTAAAATACCCCGTCCTTGGCTTTGCAAATGGCCAGGGTGGTTTCGGGGGCCAAATGCCTGCTGTGTCTAATCTGCAGGGGGAGAGAATTTTCTTTTGATTTCTCTTTCTACCCAAAAGAAAACTTTAAAACCCCGGGGATTACTTACCTGGAAGCAGTTGTCCAATTTTTAGGTTTTGGAAAAGGCAATTTTATGTGTAATAACATCAAAAAATAACAGGGGTCAATTAAAGTAGAAAAGCCCAAATTTTTCCTTTCCTTATAAGCTTTTTTATGAATTTAAAAAAAGGGGTTCCCGCCCAATCTTTTTTTTAGCCTTTCATTCTGCTTGGACAGTTTCTTTTTTCAAAAATCCCACCCCCGTAAAGTTTAAAAAGGTTTACTAGGGTCAGAAGTTTGCCCAGGCAAAAAAAGTTTTGTCAATTTCTGAAGACCCCCTCAAAACCCCGAAAAGGAAATGAGAAGCAGCTGTAAAGAGTTTAAAACCCGTAAATGGGGACCCAAAACCCCTTTTAAAAATGGGGGGTCCTTTGCCCCTGGTCATTTTCCCATTTAAGGGTTTTGTTAGTTTTTCCCTAGTCAAAGACTATTGTGACACGACTTCAGAGACATTATGTAAATAATCTCCCATTTTCTGGGAACTATTTTTAACACTACTAGTCAGTCAGGCTCTCGCCATAGGGCGGAGCACCCTTTTTTTGGTTAGCACTAGTGTGATTTAAAATGGTGCTTGAAAACAGCAGGTGGTCATTTTTGACAAGATTTATAACCTTGCCAAAGTTTTCAATACACGAAAGAGTGAGAAACCCCCCTATTTCCCTTTAAAAAAATTAGAACCCAAGCTCCGTTTTTGGAGGGTTTTCTAAGTCCATTTTGCAGCGGGCCGTGGTTTTTAAGGATTTTATTAAATACGGTCTGTTTGGACAAAGCCATTCCCTATGGAAATTCAGAGGGGCCGGGGGGTCTTCTAGGATGGGGAAAACCTTTAGTTCCTTTTGATCTGAAAAGGGCACAAGTGTTTATTCACAAGAATTATCCTTCTTTTAATTCACCCCTTTGTGGGGGGGGGGGGGGGGGGGGGGGGCAAATTACACTGCTTATGTTAGGAAAAGCTTCACTTAAACATTCAAAAACCCCAAATAAAATATGCAACAAACCTAATAGATCTCGAAGCACAATGCTTGATATAATTGAGCCCATTCTAATGAAACCGATGTGAGCTACACAGCAGTGAAGGTCTCACCCCCAAGGTCCCCCTAAACAGTTTTTCTAACCCCAGTCCTAGCCCCACCAACGGGGTAAAGTTTTCAGGATTTCCTCATAAGCACAGCTGATAAATTTGATCATTTTTCTGGGGGAGTCCTGAAAACAAAACCCCTTTGGGGGGCATGAGGATAGGTTTAGAAACCCCCCTAAAGAACCAAAAAATTTTTTTAAAAAGACAATGGGCTGTGGATTTGTCTGGAGTCGGTCCCATTTTGGTTTTAAAAAAATTGATGACTCCCCAAAACTATAAAAAATTTGGTCCAGTTAGTTCGAGCGGTGCCAAGCAAGAGGAACTGATTTTCCCTGTGCTACTGCCCAATATCTTCAGCCCATCACATAAGATTTTTTTTAAAAAAAAAAAAGTATTTATGAAGAGCAAAAAAAAGCATTCCCCGCAGTGAAAAATTTCTCCAACAAAAGATTTCCCGAACACTTTCCACTTGATCTCAATGAATAAAAGTTCACCTTTAAACAGCCCTGACTGTCCCCGAGGCAATTGCCTATCCCGAGGTTGTTCAGATTTTGTCCCGGGCCCCCTTTTTGCCCCCAAACCCCAATTTTTTGTAGAGAGGCCTTCTCTAGCTTGGGAAAAAATGAACAATTTCATCTCATGAAGGTTTGATGGAGAGAACATTTCAGAACAAATCAAAGTTAATTAGGCGTTTTTGTTGAAAAATGTTTTTTCCCCCACTTACTGGCGATTCGCATATTTACTTTTTTATTAAAGTTTTGTTTTAAAGTTTATCAATAAATATTTTATGTTTTAACTAAATAGTTGATAAATTTCATCACAAGGGGATAAAAAACTTGATGTTACCATTTTACACAGTAAGTTATCAAAGACCAATGTTAAAAAGGGGGTGGGGGTCGGGTTAAGGAAATTTTAGGAGCGAAAACTTTTTCTTACCGACTCCACAGCCCTGGACACTACCATCAATATATTTCTTTTCACATCTCGACAAGCAATATGAGACTATGTACCTCTATATGGGATGTATAGTGGGGTCAGTCAGAAATTCCTACTGGGTGTTCACTGGTGGAGGGCCCGACCTCTATATGAAGTAAGTGAGGGGAGGAAAGATAATTACCTATGGCATTGCATGGTGGAGGGCCCCGCACCCTAAGTGTATGGTAGTAAGGGGAAAAACACAGTTAATTACCCATGGGAATGGCAGGTAGAGGCCGGCACCCTTTTAGTGTATTAGTAGGGAGGGGGATGTCAGAAAATTACCACGGCATTGCCTTGGGAGAGGCGGCCCCCCTAAGTGTATGAGTAGGGGGGGTGCCCGAAAAACCCACGGGGATTGCATGGGGGAAGGCCTGCACCTCATAGTTATGTATAGTAGGATAACAGATAATTACCTATGGGGGGTGCACTGGTGGGGGCCCGGCACCTCTTACGTATATAGTTAAAGGGTGAACAATAATTAGCTACTGGGCATGTGCAAAATCATATGTATGTATTAGTAAAAGGGGGACACAGATAATTTTTCACGGGCATTCATGGTTAGGCCCACCCTAAGGTTTAGTAGTAAGAAGTGACACAGTAATTTCTATGGGATGTGCCTGGAAGGTCGGCCCTTATGGTATGTGTATAAGGGATACACGATAATTCCTACTGGGGAGTCATGGTGGGCCCCCCCCCCCCCACCTCTATCTGTATTTAGTAGGGGGGGGGGAGGATCGTAATTTCCTACTGGCATTTCACTGGTGGAGGGCCTCTTTGTTTATGGGGGTTGAGGATCAAACATTATCTGCCCTGGCGCTCCTTTCTTTTATAAAGGCCATTCCTTTAAAAGGTTAACCGAAACTCGTATTTGATAAATTTCTAAAATACTCTCCTTTTGGCCGCCCCGGAGGATAATACAGAACAAGTCCTAAGAAACTTTACTTCACAGTCCTAAACACCCTTGGGTTTTCTGGAACGCCGACCTCATTTGGTCTCCTATGTCCGAAAAAAAGGGAAAAAAAATCAAAGCTCTAAACAATTTTTCCCACAAAAAATGATTCCTTAAACAAACCACTTTAACCCCCACGTTTAACTACTAACGGCTATACCCCCCCAATACCTTCCCGGCTCTTCAGGGGTAACCCATACTTGTGTGAGATAACAGACACGGTAAATTCCCATATTTTTCTTTTTGCACTATTTTTTCCCTTTGATGCATGAGAGCCATTTTACCTTCCAAAGGCTATTTTTCCCTTTAAAAACCCAAAATCTCTGATGGGCCCGCCTTTAAAAGGCGCCGTGGAAAATCCCCCTGTTTAACACTAAGGGGGCCCCATTATGAAAAATAATTTTGGTCCCAAAAAATCCCCTTTGTTGCCCACAGCAACCAAACAAGCCCCCCCTCCTCCTTTTTTCCCGGAGCAAATTTTAAAAAAAGAGAGGGGCCCCTTCTGGTTTTCTAAAGGCAACAAATTTAGTTTTAGACCAAAATAGTTTTTAAAAAAATGGGCCCCTTTGTTTTGCATCTTCTTTCCCCCTGAGCAAACCAAAACGGGTGTTACAAAGGCCCAAACCCCCCCCCATTCCCTTTAAATATAATAAATGTTTTAAAAGTAAAGAAGTAAAGCCAAAAATATATCACAAAATTACAATTCATAAAGGATATCTAGACTTTTTTTTACCATAAAAAGATTAACTGAAAAATATGACCAGAAGAACCACTTGAAATTTATCCCTTTCCCCCAAGAAAAACCTGTAGGGGAGTCGCTTCACACAAGTTTTTTGCAGGGGCCTTTCAGAAAGCGGGAAAACGCACCTGGCAAGCCGGGTCCCCCCCGGGGGCATTTCCCTTTTAATTTTCCAAACTTGGAGTTACGCCGGGGCCCATTTTACCTCAAAAATTTTATCAGGGGGCCGGGGAAATAAAACCCACCGCCCCCCCCGTACACCACCCCGAAACCCCCCTCCCCAGAAGTCCCTCAAGGGGACATTTCCCCTAAAAGAGGGCCGAGGCCGCCGCCATATTCCTGCACGCACGCGAGCTCCTACGGTCACGTGATCTATGCCTTGTACTCTGCACGACAGCGCCATCTGCCGGGCTCTCCTGAGGTTGCACCTGCAAAGGAACCTGAAAAAATTTAAGAAAAATCAGAAGGGGGCTGCATCACTGATCCCCCCAGACTACAAACACCACATTAACATAGAGAAAACCCCCTGCACTGACCTGTGCTCCCGCCCGCTCGCACCTCGTCATATGCACTGGGGAACATGTCCCATCTCATATGGGCAGTAGGCCAGGATCATGTGAGGCCTGTAACCTGGGGCACATACACCACAGTGGGGAACAAGCCGTACAAACCACCATACAGTCAAAGGGCAAATGTGTTATAAAGGGAAACGTTTTGGTGTGCTCTAAAGCATTTAAAATTTCAAAAAGATGAAAAACAAATCCAACATGGTAAACAAATTTTGTGAATGGCCGCCCGCGCTCCCCTCAATTAAAAATGAATGGGGTTTTTGGGATAAAGATTTTACTGTTAAACCATAAACCCCCACAAACTGGTTTATCTAATTTCCAAAAAGGGCCCAAAAATTCCCCCAAAATCAAACAAAAAGAAAAAGAAAGAGAAAAGAGTAGAAGCAAAACAGAAGAAAACCCCCTTTCCCCCCATAACAACAGAAAGAGTGGCTGGGGAAAAGGGGAAACACTTTTTAAATGGGGTTAAAGGGAAAAAGAAAAAAAAAAAAAATCGGGGGCCCCCACCTGGGGCCCAAGGGGCCCCTTTTCCGGCCCAAAAGCTTTCAGGACAAGAATAAACCGGGGACTGAAAATTTAAAAATCCCCAAAAAACTGCCAAATCCGCAAAAACCTTTCCAATAAAAATGTAAGAGCAGTACAGGGCATGTAGTACCACACTTTACTTAAGAGGCCCTACTAAAAAACCGCTAATCACTTTTCAAAGCACCCACAAAAACAAATTTAAGACAGTCCCGGGGCATGGGGTACCACAAATGTAAGGTTTAAAAAGGCTTAAATAACCGCAATCACTGCCCTCACCCCACTAATACAAATTTTAAAAGCAGTACAGGACATGTAGTACCACACTGGGACTTAGAGAGGGGGGGTAAATAAACCCCCCAAACACGCAAAGCACCCCCCCAAAAACAAAAAAAAGAATTTCAAAGGGCATGTAGTACCGCCCTGTACTTAGAGAGGGACAACTTAAACCCCCAATCACTGCATTTTACCCCCCCTAAAACATGAAAAAGCTTTCAGGACAGTTACCCCCACTGTACTGTGGGGAAAGGGTCTAAACCTCTAATCACTGGGATGGGACCTCACACTATAGAGCAAAAAAAGGACATGTAAATAAAAGACTGTTCGTAGAAGGCGCTACGAACCACCAATCACTGAATCCACCTCCCCAAAAACAGAAGAGCATACAACAAGAAGGATACTGGCGGGCTATAGCCCCCTCTACAGTAAAAAAACCCCCTGCAAGCACCTCACTAATTTCATGGTTGAGCAGTACAACAAAAATAACCCCAGTGTAAGTAGAAGGTTTCTATAACCCCCCAAACACGCATGCACCTCACTAAACTGTAAGAGCATTTCAGGGTAAGTAGATCACACTTACTGTAGAAAAAACCTACTAACCTCCAATCACTGCTTTAACTTTACTAATACATGTAAAGCATAAAAGGACATTAGTAACCACCCTGTACGGGAGATGGCCTACAAACCACCAATCCCTGATGTACCCCACTAATACAAAAATAACAGGGATTTTCAACAAAAATTTGAAACCCCCCACTGTAACCCTTTGAGAGGCACCCATAACCCCCCAATCACCCGCAAGAACTTTACTAAAACGGGGGTTTTATAAAAAAATGTTTTTGAAATTGCCGGACCCCGCTGGGGGCATTTTTTTCTTGAAACCACGCGACATATAATGTCTCTTGAAAGATCATTGTAAGCGAAAAAAATTGGGATCCCTTTTGGGCCCTTGTAACTTGGAAAAATCACTGTAGTAAAAGCGGGGGAGTATAGATTACCCTTTTACCTTAAAAAATGCTTAACTGTTTTTTTCCTAGATACAAAAACGGATTCTATGTGAGTGGACCACACCTGGGCAACAGATATGGTGTCCCCCTTTGAGGCGTAAAAGTTTTTTATTTTGGCATCCTTGGAAACACTAAAAAAGAAAAAAAAAAAATGTACTCTGTACACCCACCAACCCTTCCCGGCCCAAGCAGATTTTTTGGCAGAGGTTTCCGAAGACCCCACAAAGGGTCCACAAAGGGGGAACAAAAAGGGGGGGGGGGGTTTAGCATCTCCCAAATTTGAGGGCCCACAAAGGGGGGGCAACGCCCTTTTGGGTTTTCAAAACCCTCTCCAAAAGCACTTAACAGACGTTTACCTTGGGGATTTAAACCCTTATGGATTAAAAAAAACAAAAAACCCTTATAGGAGACGCTGATGTCTGACTAATTTCCCCTTTTTTTTTGGAAATTTCTGTGGGGGGGGGGAGGAAGACCCTTTTTTGGGGGGCCCATTGCATTCTAAAAATTTTAAATAAAGAACTGCTGGTGTTTTTAAAAATTTTTGGTTTCTTGGGGTTCATTTTTTTGTCATTTTAAAAAAAAAAAAAGTTTCCCCGCATGATGTGCTATTTTTCCTTTAAACTGTTTGTGGGGGAGCTAAAAAGAAAACCCCCAAAGAAAGAAATGGGGCCTTAAACCAGGAAACCCTTAAAAAGGGGGGTTTTGCCACAAAATTTATTTCCTTTAAACCCCTTATTTTTTTAGGGAAGGGAAAATAAACAAAGAATGGGTGAGTCCCTGAACGGGTGCAGGGGTGAGAGGGAGGGGTTTAGCAAGAAGCGAGCAAAACAGGAGCGCCCTAAATTTTTTCCCCAAAAAATAAAATTTTTAACCCGTTATTTCACTTAACAGCAGACAGGGCTTTATACACGCACCTTTTTTTCCCCAGCCCCTGCAACTCCTTCAAAGTTCCCTGTCATCAGGAAGAAGGCAAAAAATGCAAGCCCGGGGCCCGAAACACTCCCGGGACTCCGGCGTTTTCTAATGAAAACTCTCAAAAATAAGGGGGACTGAGCAATGCTGTAGCTCTCACAGGCTTCACCTTTTGTAAATCACATATTTAGAAAAGTGATTAAATACTCATTTTGGAGGATCCCACGTCAACATTACATCGTGGCAAAACCCCTTTAACTGGTGCTCGCCTCAAGGAGAGATGTTCCCCTTTCTCAGCCACATGAAGAAGCTTGCAAGGGGCTGTGGAGAAAGTGCAGTGTACGAGCCTGTCTGCTGTATAGATAATCCACTGGTTGTAATGTTAGTATTTGACTAAACTTTAGAGACACTCCCTGCTTCCTCACTCTCTGCTCACCCCCTCCCTCTTACCCCTGCAGCATTTCATGACTCAGCATGATTTGTTTATATTCTCTGCTGAGCAGATAACAGGTAAGGAACTGGCTTCCTGGCAAAACCCCTTTAAGGGGTGTAGAGTTGAGATTGCCTTTTTGCCCTCTACTAAGCATCTGCATATCACAAGGCATTATGGGAAAGGAGCTGGGAAGCTAATGTGCCCTCTGTTGGATGTAACAAATCCTCAATTTGCTTCTGATTCACAGAATCTTTAAGAAGCAAAAGGAATATTAGCCAAGCCACTATCACTCATCTACATACAACCATTTTGGGGTATGCGCCCCTCATCAGTGTAGAGCAGAGTGATACTGGCTGGCTACACACCAGCCTCCCCTCCACCCCCGCGGGAGTACGCGCTAATCAGCGCGACTCCCAGAACACGTGGCATAATTTCGGTGCGTACTGTACGTGCTGCAATTACACCGTGTGAACATACCCTTAGGGCTTGCCCCCACAGCTGGGTTTTCAGTCGGGTTTACAGATGGTTTTTGGATTTGAAAAGCATCTGTAAACTGACTGTCAACCTTTTACATTAATTTTAATATAAAATCTGTTCAGCAGTACACACTGCACAGATTTTCCACTGGACGTAGTTTTATACATCCGGCGATCCTAAAAACCTTTTCATTCTTTTGTCCTGCTTTCTGTTCGAACTTGTAGATCTCCCGGTGGGGGTGGGATGGCTTGAATCCGCAAACTGCAGACAAAAGCCACCCCCCTGCGTCCCATAACAGACAAAATACCAGTTGGAAAATTGACCGGTACTTTATCTTTGCCGTGCGAATGCACCCTTACATGTTATTGCTGGAGTTATAAATATATGCTGCTTGGTAATGTTTTCATGCAGGCATCGAGACACCAAGGCAGAGAACAAAGCTGCTGCAAATCCATCTTGTGTATATGTAACCAGCGATAACATAAGATAACATGTAAGATTGCCGGCAGGTACCGGTGACCGCTCTGCTCCGCAGCCCTTCACATCCCTGCTCTCCTTCCTTTCTTTTTCTAACTAAAATTGCTGTTTCCCAATGACCGTTTCACTTCCCAAACTTAATACTACAATAATCCAAGTTCAGCAGAACCAGGGTGTAGTATCTGTGAGACAATAAAATGAGTTCACCTTTGCTCTCCAAGGCAGATCACCAGAGCAAACAGGGCTGTGGAGTCGGAGTCGTTGCCTAATTTTACAGGAGTCGGAGTCGTCATAAAATGGACCGACTCCAACTCCCAAAATATATAATAAGTGTCTCCAGTTAGTTCGATGCAGTGCAAAGAACAAGAAGAATTGGGTCCGGCCAGTGCTGCTGCTCCCATATCTTCAGCCTCTTCACATGAGGAGTGTAATTGATGACATGGAGTAGGCAAAGCGCTGCCCCAGGGGAAAAGATTCTGCTCCCAGGGCAAACAGATTTCAACAAAATTTTTAACCTGTTCTCAAAGTAGAAGAGTCCAACCATTCATCTAAACTGACTGTGGCTGAGGCAATTCCTTTATACCCCGACATTGTTCAAGATGTTGCCCCTGTGGTCACCGCTTTTCTCCCATCCCAAGTTAGTGTAGAGAGGCCGTTCTCTAGCTTGGAAGTAATGAGATCAGATGTGAGGTCATGTATACAGGATCTGATGGAGGCAATACTATTTCTCAGAACAAATTCAGAGACTCCACAAATGTTCCTGCAGTGTTTTGCATATTTACAATTTTTTTGTGTCCTAAAGTCATATCCAATAAATATATTATACACTGACAAGCAAAATGGTAAAGTTTTGAGCTTGTGACTTTCAGGCTCCATATCTCACCATCCACTACAGCTTTGTACATGAGGCTACTGTAATTTTATATACAGTCATCTTACCTATATGTAAATTTGACTTGCAAGTATTTAGCATCTGCTTAGTTCTGCAGATTCTTTCCTGTAACTGCATTGTTACTGTTTTGCTCCTAAAATCAAAGTGTTAATTTTTATTATTTTGTTAGTATTTGGGAAATCCACCTTTGGTTTTCAATACTGTCTGAACTCTACTGGGCTCTGAATCAGATTTAAGCACATCTTGACCAAAATCTGATCCCAGGTCTCTTCTACACATTCCCAATGTTGGTGTAGACTGGACTTGGATACAAATACAGCTTTGTCTTCAACTCTATCCACAAGCGTTCAAAAGATCAAAACATTGTTACTCTTTTGCTTGTCGGTGTCTGTTCTACCTAAATAGTTTGATTATTGTATCATAAGGTGATAAACAGCCTAATGCTACCATTTTACTACAGTAAAGTTATCACTTAAACATGTGTCGTGTATGAGGGAGTCAGGAGTTGGAGTCGGGGCTTCGGCTTGCCGACTCCATAGCCCTGAGAGCAAACTAGTCATTTACACATTTAAAGGGGTTATCCAAGTTTTTAAAAACATGGCTTCTGTATGTCCAAAGCAGCACCCCAGCTGTCCAAGGGATGGGTATGGTACTGCAGCTCGATCCTATAAACTTTAATAGCGCTGCAACACGATACACGGCATAAATAGGCATGGTGCCAGTTTTTGAAGAAAGGAGCCTAAGGGCTTGTCCCCACTGCACGGGATTTCACCCGGTTTTCAGTTTTGAAAAACGTCTATAAACCAGGTGACAACTTTTAAAATGGACCTTAATGGAAAACCCGTGCAGTGGTATTCCGCCAGGTGGTTTTTCAGACTGCCGGCTGCCCAAAAAACACTCAATATGTTCTTTCTTCCGCCCGGTTTTTGGGTGGAATATGAAAATGTTAATGCAAAGGGGGAGGGCTTCTCTCCGCAAAACCACAGAGAAAAGCCGCCAACGTGTAAACGGCCCCTTAGTTTTCTGAACCTAGACAAACCCTTTTGCCCAGCAGGAAATTGGTGATTTCAGCTCTGAAGCCTAAAGACAGACACTGGGCTATGATACAGGCTGTAACTCGGGATCACTATAACAGTACTTACATTTTAACCAAACCTGGCACTTACTTTTGCAAACTTACTGTTGATCGATGCATCACACGAAGTGACAAAGCAAGAACGTCGGTGGTGTTAGGGTTTACTGAAAACATTTCCGCAACTAAAAATCATTTTCTTTCACCTAAATCGGTTGGTTTTGCTGGCAAGCGCATGAACTCCAGCTGCCAAAATTACTGCCGTGTGTGAACATACCCATGAAGAGGATCTGTCTGCAGAATCTGCTGACCTATAAAAACAACACAGTCACACATCTTCTGAGGTACTGCAGAGGTCCTACACCAAGGTTGGCCTATAAGCGGTTTGCTATTAGGGGAACAGAGGCCATATACTATACACAAGGGAGGCGAATCCTAACCAAAACTCTTATTATCTTACTAAAATAAAAAGATGAAGTACTGGTTCTTCCTAGAAAAGGGGTGTTGTCGAAGTGGCATGAACCAGCACTACATTGCCGGCCTTCCCATAGGGGAGTCTCCCATATATTTTCAGATATTTGGTGGATATGATGTAAAAAACAGAGGTACATGGAAGTACAGTATGGACACCATATTACAGATCCATACATCATGGTTCTTTAAAACAGCAGTATGCATGAGGCCTTAATCAGAGGTGCATGGCCTTTTTAATCTATAATGCCCCAACAAGGTTTTTCCTGTGTTAAAGGGGTATTCCCACCATACACATCAATAGGTTTGGCTGTACTTGGAACTCACATTGAAATCAATGGGAGAGTTCCAGCCACCTCTCCATTCAAAACGTATGGGTCCCGCACCTATCACACATTGATGGTATATCCCAGGCATCCTCAAACTGCGGCCCTCCAGCTGTTGGGAAACTACAACTCCCATCATGCATTCATATAATCTATAACAGAGGGAATGATGGGAGTTGTAGTTTCCCAACAGCTGGAGGGCCGCAGTTTGAGGATGCCTGGTATATCCTTTTGATATGCCATCAATATGTATGGTGAGAATACCCCTTTAAGTAAACAGACCACATATCTCTGACAAAATGACCAAGTGTTCAGTTGGGGGTCAAGCTCTCTGACCAACACTTAGGGGCTGTTCACACAGCTTTTGCCTTCCATTGTCCGGATACCACAGGAAAAAAAAAATGTACCCCAACGGACACCACGACAGAGCCCTAGAGGTCCATAGATCATAGCAAATGTTGTCTTCTTTGGAGTACGTTTGCTCTATTTGCATAACATACAAGTTTTATCTGCCGGACACAACAGACTATCTCCTTAGCTTTTGTGTCCCATATAGAATGCATCCGTTTGGCAAATAGAACAAATGTAGTCCAAAAAGAAAGACTACATATGTTCTATTAAAGGGGTTTTGCCACAAAGTGAGTTCCTTACCTGTTATCTGCTCAGCAGAGAATATAAACAAATCATGCGGAGTCATGAACGGCTGCAGGGGTGAGAAGGAGGGGTGAGCAGAGACCAGGAAGCCAGGAGCGTCTCTAAAGTTTACTCAAATAATAACATTACAACCAGTGGATTCTCTATACAGCAGACAGACTCATACACTGCCCTCTCCCCAGCCCCTTGCAAGCTCCTTCATGTTTCCTGTCATCAGATAAGAAATGAAAACACGCAAGCGTGGCCAGATCAGCGTGTCTAATGTAAACTTTCAGGAAACTAAGTGGGACTGAGCAATGCTGTAGCTCTCACAGGCTTCACTTTTTGTAATCACATATATTTAAAAAAGTGATTAAATACCTATTTTGGAGGATCCCACGTCAACATTACATCGTGGCAAAACCCCTTTAAATTCTAGTGGCCCGTCCTGGCTCCACAGCAGTGCCACGTGCATGGTGCCCTGTCGGACACCAAAGATAGAGCAAAACGCTGTGTAAACGGCCGTTCTAACATCTCTAGGACATTCCAGAAGATATTTTTTTGCACATTGCCATTAAGAATACATCGTGAGGATTGTCTGTGCATGAAAACACCTTTTATAAGAACACAGTTCTAAAAGATTCACACTTTTATTGAGTTTAAGACATGAAATACAAAGGAACAGTTAAAAAACGGCCCATTCTTCCTCGTAAATAGGAGGAAGAGGCAAGTCACAGTGCAAAAAACACAAATGTAACAATTGCTCCGATTGATTAAAAAAGCGTTTCAAAATTCTCCTCCCGTATATTAAAGTATAAAAATGTACTGGAGCGTATTTGAGCTGTACCATACCCGGTAGCGGCTGTAGTGACAATGGAGCGGGTTGGAGGTGATGGATTTGGACTTGCTTATGAATGGAAACTTTGTTCTGTGAGATGGACTACAACCACCAGCGTACCCTGCTGGATAGGATCCTATGACGTCCTATCCGCTTGGGAGCCGGTAGCCATTTTGCTTTGCTCTAGTGCTTACAGTGAGTGTCAAGCATGCAGCTTGCATATGACTTAAGCATTCTCTATAGGACATTTCCATGCATCTTATTACCATGCTCCAAAACCTTATATCAACACCAACCACCTTAGGACCTTTTTGTCTTTATACAGGATTATCTTACACTATTTACAGCGGTAATACATAGGTATTAGCAATATCCAAATTCCATAGGTGGAATCCAAAAGGACCGAGTAACAGTTTTCCATCTAGTGACAGTATTACGGGTAACATCAGCCATCTTGGTCATACCTGGTCTATTCATCGAGATGGCCGACCACTGTGGGGGCCTCTATGTTCTTCCACTTAGACGCTGCATAGAAGAGTCAATCGGTTTCCCCGCAGACACATCCGATCTCTTGGTCCAAATTCCTATGCATTGGTAAATTTATCTCAACATAGCTCATAACAGATCACAAAGACATCCCAGGAGATGCCGTTGGAGGAGGTCCATGAACTTGGTCCAACTACTAAATAAAAAGGACTGTGTGACATGTAGAAGACTTGAATCCTTTTGGAGCTATCATGGTAAGAAGTCTCTAGTTTCACATGAGTGTTTTATGGGTGCATTTTTGGGCTGTGTGCCCTGGCTCAATTGTGGGTTTACTGACCTGAAGCTAAACAACAACCAGTGAAGAAGATTGGTTACATCAACCCCACTAGACAACAAAAATCAAAATCATGAAAAAATCATGCAAAAAATGCCAAAGTAAGGTATGTGCTATAACACTTACTCTTTAATAAATGTAATATAAAAGTATATACACGCAGTCCCCGGGTTACAAACGGGATAGGGACTGTAGGTTTGTTCTTAAGTTGAATTTGTATGTAAGTTGGAACAGGTACATTTAGTTTTGGATAGTGCAGGGAAGGGTTTTTACATGTGTTTTGCTGTATGTGCCCCTATTAAGAAGATTTCACTTCATTTTGACCTCATGTGCTGTTGTGGTATGCTGGAACTTGTCGTTCCACAGTTGGTATCTGCTGTGGAACATGGAACTACAAGTGCCAGCATGCCCCGTTTGTAACTAGGGGACAGATGTAAGTCGGAACGGTGTAAGTCGGGGACTGCCTGTATATCTCAAATCCTACTGACAGACGATTAATGCATAAAGCCCTAAGGGCCATCCTTTTTGGGGCGGCTACCCTGTATGCTCATCCCTAAGGCACAGGTGTCAAACTGTGGCCCTCCAGCTGTTGGGAAACTACAGCTCCCATCATGCCCACTGTTATAGAGTATACAAATGCATGATGGGAGCTGTAGTTTCCCAACGGCTGAAGGGCCGCAGTTTGACACCCCTGCCCTAAGGCCTTATAGGTCAAGTAGGGGCATGTAGGGATTTTTATTTGTCCATTCCACATCTTGACCTACATTTCTACACAATATTTTGGTTGTGCATTTTTGTATGCAATACTTATAATCTGTCAGTAGGATTTGAGGTACAGATACTTTTATATTACATTTATTAAAGGTTAAGTTTTATAGCTTTTTTTTTACTGACTGGAACTCACAGCATCATAGGGATTTGTAATGCTGTACATTCGGTCTATAAAGCTGCAATTTGGCCAGGACACACTGCTTATACTACAAACCATTCAAACCTGGCCTAGATGCCAATGGAGAGGGTCCAAGTTACAAGCCTCCTTTAATTGCACCTTCTGCGACGTCTCTGCAGCAAGTCATAACATATGCCAAGGTGCGAAACACTGCTGACATACCGCAGACGTGACCAGACCATAAGCGTCTAAAGATTGAGAGGGTGGTGGGGGTACTATTTACAAAAATGGCTCAGTTTCCTGACAAATTCAGGGCAAAAGTAAACTAGTTCTGAGTACAAATGTTTGTTATACATTTATATATATTTAAAAAAAAAAATATTAAGGAAAATCATTAAGCGTAGGTTACCTTTGACACGGCCTTTCATGGGGTTGATTCATAGCTGTTATAAAAGTAGATCTAGCTTGTGAGGGTCTTGCAATTCCAAACACAACCCATGCTCAGGAGTGGCACTGTTGTTAGAAAAACCCCTGTACAAACTCTTTAGATGGCTCAAACACCTCTGAGGACATCAGTAGTAATCTATATAATGGAAAGATGATCTTACCGTACTAAAGCAAACCCATTCTCACTAAATGCGGCGTTATATACTTACATGCGTTTTTGCATCCTAGGCGCTTCCTTTGCAAATAGTATTAAATTTTTTTATTTTTATTTTTTTAATCATCTTCAACCAACCTGCAAGTTCTAGATCTCAATGCAAAAAAAAAATTTTTAAAAAAGATTCTGGCTGCTGCTAGAGAGGACCAGCCTCTATGATTCGTTTTCCGGGTCAGCACATGTCTCTTTCACAAGGTTACACCGCACTTCTAGCACTCACTGCAATAACCCATCCCGGCTTCATCATAACCGTACGTGCATCTAGACTTTCCAATTAAAAAAACACCTAAAAATACCTTCTACAACTTACAGTAATCAACTAGAAAAGCAGCAAAAACTTACATGGGAGAATGCACACAAAACCTATGAGGTCACTTAGGGTATGTTCACATGATGTATCGCGGCGCATACAGTATGTGCCGCAATACATCGTGTCTCGGGAGCTCGCGCTAATCAGCGCGTACTCCCGAGGTGTGTGGGGGGGAGGGGTGGTCGGCGCCGGCCCCCTAGACCTGCATTACTCTATGAGAGCTATGGATTACCATAATTATGGGGCGCATTTCCCCACGTATTAAGCGCAGTACGCCGCGAAATACGACTCAAAATAAGCCGTGTGAACATACCCTTACAGGCAAGGCGGCTCTGTACACCATGACTGGAAGGGAGTTTGCTTTGAATAGAATCAAATGGGATTTGTCCACATTTAGACAAAGTATAAAGGGCATTAAAGCAAATTTCAATTTACAATGTCCTCACAGATGCTAAGACTGAAAATAGCGACATAAAAGGAACTTACATACATAATGGGCAGACACGAGTGTGGCATAATATATGGCAGGGCTGGATAATGCCCAGAAGCCGGACATCCAACGAGCCTAGAAATGTGCTACTAGTACAGTAAAACCACAGCACTCCTTAAAGGGGTTGTCTCATTTGAGATATTTATAGCATAACAATGGGATACGCCATAAATGTCTGAGGTGCAAGCCCCACCTCTGGGAGAACAGGCCAGCAAAACTCCCAGTTCACAAGAGAGAAGCGGTAACTCGCATATTACTCTCTAAATTGAATGGACAATAACTGTGTAACCATGGCCACTTCTTTCTGAATAAGGTTTTTTGGGGGCCCATTCTCGAAAAGGGTGGGACAACCCGCACCTATCGGACAATTAAGGCATATTCTATGGATATGCCATAAATGTCTGAGATGGGATATCACCTTTAATGTGTACAAAATTATAAACTTTTATTAAAATATTAGGGGTTAGCAACAGTAGAGGATATTACTATCTATTGGTAGATCAAGTCATGGATATATCATGGACATGTAAGTAGGCCAGATGGATGTGCAGTACGACAAGCAGTACCTGATATGCGATGGCGGGAAGAGGAGGCCATTAGCAGCCTATCTTTCATCTCCTCTCCCTGCCATGTTGCATACACGACCTGATAAAGACCAGTGCCAGGCTGCAACCTCGTCCTGCCCTGCCATCTGGTCTACTTACATCAGGCATCCTCAGACTGCGGCCCTCCAGCTGTTGGGAAACTACAACTCCCATCATGCATTTATATAATCTAGAACAGTGGGAATGATGGGAGTTGGAGTTTCCCAACAGCTGGAGGGCCGCAGTTTGAGGATGCCTGGCTTACATGTAGAAAATATATCCAAGACCTAACTTACCTGTGGATAACAGCAAATCTGGTGCAATAGTAGAGGATGTGAACCAAAGTTTCCCGATTTCCCACACATTTAGAAGGGCCATTGATTTACTGTTTTGACTGAAGGGACTGGAAACCCTTTTATAGAGAATCCTACATTTGATAAAAAGTATGCCGTTATTTACCACTGTATGGAAATGTGCTATTGGCATCCAACTTTCTAGAATGTTTTCTAACATCAGTATTGTAGGGCCAATAAAATAAAGATGAACGGTTTCTGAGTAAAAAGCTGAAAATAAGGATAGGACTCCTTAAAGGGGTTGTCTCACTACAAGAATTGCTGCTTTTTATCTTGAAGATCTTGCAAAAACAAGTCACTTTGTAATATATGTCCATTAACAGTGTCCTACCTATTCTGAGATATCCCTTCTTGTATGGGCTGCATCAGCCACTCAGGTCACTATAGCTACAGACCTGTTCAATCTATCATAATAGGCTGCCAGCGCTGGTTGCTATAGCTACAGACCTGGCTTCTACTGCAGCCTAGTAGAAGCCAGTAAACACGCCCCTGAATTCAAAATGAAACCAATAACACAGGACCGAGGTGAGAAGAATTAATGTAGTGAGACAACCCCTTTAAGGAGCAATGAGAGTCCTGTGTACCCCACCCACATGCAGGGAAAGTTGTCAATCACTGTATCAATGTGTTTACATAGCAAACTATCATTCAGTATGTGGGCGAGGTAAGCAGGACTTTCAATTTCTGTTTTAGGGGTTGCTCTGAATTGTACGTCGGGATTCTACTTCAAATCATAGGCCTATCTATCACAGAGCTCAGCTTTTCTCCCTCCATCGTATCCTGTTCTCAGACAGATTTGCTGTAAAGGGATTTTGTTTAAACCTGCCTGCCCAAAAAACCTAGCACATTTTACTTGAAGGATATCAGTCTAGCCAACACAAATCATTAACCTGTGGAGTTCAAACACTGAATATTAGTGTCACAACCGCAAAAAAGATGCAGCAATCAATCAACTCAACATAAAGAAACAATATGACTCAGCTTGTAAACCATACTTAAAGGGGTTGTCTCACTACAAGGATCGCTTTTTAAAGATCTTGCAAAAACAAGTCACTTTGCAATATATGTCCATGTACAGTGTCCTACCTATTCCTAGATATTCCCTCTTATATGGGCTGCATCAGCTCCTCAGGTCGCTATAGCTACAGACCTGTTTGATCTCTCATGATAGGCTGCCAGCACTGGTTGCTATAGCTACAGACCTGTTTGATCTCTCATGATAGGCTCCCAGCACTGGTTGCTATAGCTACAGACCTGGCTTCTACTGCAGCCTAGTGAAAGCCAGTAAACACGCCCCTGAATTCAAAATGAAACAGAGAAAACAGGACTGAGGTAAGATGAATCGATGTAGTGAGTCAACCCCTTTAACAGATGATCCCTATATGGAAGATACAGTAACATAATACAACCATTGAATGAAGAGCCATCAGCAGTAAACTATGAAGGCAACCGTATTCAGAGCAAAGTGACTGAATCCTCTCGATCCCCTAATGTTGATCTAGATAAGGCTTTGTTGGCAGAGATTGTGCACCAACACGAATAGGCTACAATGACATATATACTGGTTCAGTCGATGAAATGGCTGCAAAATCTGACCTATCTCCTCCCAGATGGGCTAGTTTATTGCAGTCTTGTGAGGTCAGGCTGGTATTACTACACCCATCATCCTCTACCTAGTGCCAGTTCTTGACACTGATCTAACAGGTAAGATGTAACCCGTCATGGCTAAGGCATCCAAATACACCACATTTTAAAAGGGTCAAGAAATTGTGCTTAGGCTGGAATTGGGATGAGGTCCAACTTTCTACTATGCACCTGATTTCACGTCTCAGCACAGATTACAGGGTCACAGGGCTTGCAGGGGATCTGTGCTATAGTAAAGTTGCACGTGCAGCAGCAACAGAAAAGATTCAGGGTGCGCTCTATTACTACAGTAATATCCCCCCTCCTAATAAGTGCAAAGGTGCAAATTGGAAAGGGATGTATTTTAGGAAATTGCACCGCGTCCAGATACCAGCCCTTGGAAACATTTACAGACCTGGAACAGAACCTGATCAAATGAATCATTTGTTTTGAGGGAGCAAAAAACATATTAAAACACAGAAATATTTAAAGCTAAAATCAATAATTTAAAATATATAATGCACAAATATAATACTTATTCAAGGCTTCAATGTAGTGTACAGGTCACCTATGTACAGGCAAGGCAGCCATGACCATGTCCATTCAGCTTATAAAATGTAGGTAACCTGTAAATGGTTTAATAAGTTGTTTTTGTAAAGTTCTGTGCCCCTGCGAGTAACCGAAAGCAGAAACAGAACCTTTGGCCTGGGCCAAAACCAAACCAGTTCAGAAGAGGACGACGTGCTGCCGTCTGCAGGAGGTGTCATGGCCGCTGTTGCTGGTTTAGAGGACTTACATAACTGTTCAGAACTAAAAAAAAATTATTTATTTTAGGGTTTAAAATTTTTTGGCTTGCAGTGTTTTGTTTTTTTAAGAACACCCCCCCCAATGTGAACGATGATAAATTCCACATGCTCATTCTGTATGGATTAGTGTTTTTTATCCATCCTCTTTTCCACTGCTTGGAGTAAAAGTTCCGAGTACTGCTGCAGGAGGGCAAGTGTCTTATCATCACCCAATTGTTGAGACTCTTGTGATACCGAAGGTTCGAGTTTTTCCTTGAAATCCTCATGCTGCGGAGACAAATCTTCATGCATTGCAGCCTCTGAATCTTCATCTTTCAAGGAATCCAGCTCCCTCTTTACCATGCCAAATGTTTCGGTCAGGAGGCCTGCCATCTTGCCGTGGTCCAAGTTTGCAGTGGGGCGACCTTTGGTCACCTATAGAAGATATAGCACAAAAGACTGCAATTTCAACCAATTTATAGAGCTTCCAGGACAGAGACAATGCTTAATATACAATCCCTTTATAGATTTCTTATTGACAAAAATAGAACAGCAAATCAGAAAAACTATCCACAAAGGCTTACATTTTTTCAGGATACACGACATCTGATGGATCTGTTATGTTAAAGGGGTTTTCTCACTACGCTGTTTCACGGAGGCTGCTCTTCACAGCCAGCTCGGGCTCCTAGTGTCCGTCAGGCATGAATTACTGTTGCGACCTTTTTTACATATATTAATAGAGATGTACTTTTTTTCCTGTACCCTGCTTTTCTTTATTCCCTGTTTGAGCTCTATTTATCAGCATCAAAGTCTTTTTAAATATATATAGTATTACAACTGTATTTTACTTAGCGCCCGGTGACCTACCCGATACAGAAGATACACTTGTATCCTAATCAAACAATCAAAAATATACACCGAAAAAACACAACCATCCCACAACAGAATAATAAAATATATGAATTTTATTAGATATATTAAAACATAAGATAAAAATCCCTACCCACACAAAACATATAGACACCTAATCCATGATTAACATTACATAACATCAATAACACAAATACATCTCACAGGAACACACATATATGATAATCAATATAACCCATATAAAATGGCATAATAACAATACTGAACCTGTGTTTGTCAACCCTATCTATTGGTCTATCACAGGTTCAGTATTGTTATTATGCCATTTTTATATGGGTTATATTGATTATCATATATGTGTTCCTGCAAGATGTATTTATTTATGTACTTTTGATGTTATGATCATGGATTAGGGGATTATATGTTGTTTTGTGTGGGTGGGGATTTTTATCTCATCATGTTTTAATATATCTAATAAAATTCATATATTTTATTTTTCTGTTGTGGGATGGTTGTGTTTTTTCGGTGTATATTTTGGATTAGTGGTATCACAATCACCATTAGCATTGTTATCTATTGCCCGCTTGTTAAATAGGTGTTGTCTAATTAAGCAATCAGTAGTTTGTTGATGTAGGACAGGCATCCTCAAACTGCGGCCCGCCAGCTGTTGGGAAACTACAACTCCCATCATGCCCACTGTTATAGACTATATAAATGCATGATGGGAGTTGTAGTTTCCCAACAGCTGGAGCGCCGCAGTTTGAGGATGCCTGATGTAGGATAAGCAGTGCTTTTTACAGATGTCAGTTAAACTTATTTCAGTGAACAAGGGCAGGTTGGGGGCCCATAGACTTGCATTACTCGCGGTGCGTAATCGGCACAAGTAATTGACATGTCACTTATCTCCCTGCGCATACAATACGATCGTATTGTACGAGCGGGGAGAGGAGCGTAATCCATAGTTCTCTATGAGAGAAAACTATGGATTACCGTAATTATGGGGCGCATTTCCCCGCGTATTAAGCGCAGTATGCCGTGAAATACGTGGCGAAAAGCGCCCTAAAATAAGCCGTGTGAACATACCCTAAAGGATAAACGTTTGACAGTAGGAAATATAAACAAGCTCCTGTGCTGCTGATGAGACACAGCACGGAGTGATCACCATCAAAACCAGAGCTGAAAAGGCTGTTAGAGCAGAGAGAGGTCGTCAGTAACCTAGGGAAGCAGGTGTGCGCAAACAGGAGATAAGATCTGCTCTAACTCTGAAGGGAAGCAAAATCAGACCAGCAGTGTATTTGCTGATGCTCTTTATTTACCTTTGCCAACTTGTTTAAAGCGAATTAAGAAATTGGAAATACCCCTTTCAGTTTGTCCTTCCCTATTGTCATACAATATATCAGGTTTCTGGGGTTTTTTGGGATAGGATATTGAAGTATGCTGTACAATTTTGGAAATCTGGGAGCAGAGAAAATCTCACAAAGTGCAAACATAGCCTTACCAGCCAAATCCGTGCTGTACCATAAGCCTAAGGAAAAGGGTGTAAGTGTGGTGGAGGGGGGGGGGGGGGGGGGGGGGGGAAGAGGAAATTGCTGCAGAAAGAATTACACAGGATTACTGCAATGTAACCCGAATGCTATTTTACGTAAAAAAGTTGAAAGTGACCACTGCAAGGCTAATGGATTAATTGCTTTTTTGCAACTTTTTGTCGCTGTGCAGCCCTAGGCTTTGTGATCTGCGTTGTGTCCAAATGTCCTATGTTAGAACCTAAATCCTCCTAAACTCGGATAATCCAGGACTCTATTAAAAGGACTATTCTCAGGTCAGCGATGCAGGTTATTATGCTAGAGAATACAATGTGAATACAATTAATTTTTGCATACTCTACCAGCCGTGAGACTTGGATTCTTCTCCACAGTGTTGAGTAGCTATCAGAGCGTCTGACATTCTAGTAGACTAACGCCATCCATGTATTAAATAGAGGGCCATACATCAACCTGGCAGCTTTATAAGGCTACATTTTCCCTGCGTAAATGCTGTCGCGCTAAAGTATCTTCAAGCAAAATTTGCAAATTGCCACAGTGCCCGCCCGCCTTGGGTTGGGGGGGGCCTGTCTCTAATGAAGCAACTTTTTTAAAACACACCAAGTCCTCTGACGTTTAGCGTAGCATTTAGGCTGGGTTCAGATGATGTGATTTTATTTTTTTTTTACATACCGAAAAAGCATGCGCCAAGTAAGAGTCACATGGCTTTTTACTACATATGTTTTTGCTGCAATTGAAAAATGCATCTCAACTGCAACAAAAACAATGTGCGAATCCGTCTTTACATTAATGTGTGAATCTGTCTTTACATGATAAATTTACTTACTGATCGATAAAGGGTTAATGCCCGGCGGAGGCTGTCCTGCAGCTCAGAGGCGATCACTTCACACTGCTCAAAACTGACTGCTTGCACTGAAAAGTAATACATTTAATCAATATAAGGCATATTTCACAAATAATTATAAATACTGTATGTATCTGCTGGATTATGTTACAGGAAAAGACACAGGCAAAGAGGGGTATTCCCATCTCATTTATTAGCCTTAAATCTATAGGTAAGGGTAAACAACCATCACCAAACACATTTATGTTCCAATTTTGCTTGCTTTTTTTTATTTTTTTTATTAGCGGTTTTTATTTTCTTATTGTAGATTTTTTAATTCTGTTATCTGTAAGTGATGGAGGCGGCCATCTTGCCTCAGCTGCTTTTAACAGTAGAGAGAAGCTTTACAGCAGCTTCATGGACATAGGAGCCTGTGAACAGGAGCAGACCCATTGACTGCTATAGGAGAGTGTTGTGGGCATGCTCTGTGACCTGGGAAGAAGTCACTGTATAAATTGGTGTCAACTTTTAGTCTAATCCTGCCTGTGCCGATATTGAGAAGACTCCTGAAAAGCTCTCTCTACAGAACATGAAGGGCGACATGTATGTATTTTGGCGCTCAGACACCATTTTTTTTTTCTTTACATGCATTCGGTGTAGAATGCGCCTGAATCTGTGAACCTGTTTTACTGTGTGCTTTCTAGCTACAAAGCGACAATTCAGCCTCAGGTAAAACACTTTTAAAGTGCTCTACCTGTTCCAGCAGTAATGCGCCTGGATTTGCCATACTAGAGTCATAAATGTGTAAAATCGTATGGATGCAGTGTGACACGCCTCCAGAACGCCCCCTGATCTTGGACACATTACAAAGTGCCATGGGTGCTTTGTAATGCGCCTATGCTTGGCGTGCACCTGATTAAAAATATCGAACAGGGCTGCGCCGGTTTTTGGGCTGAAAAGACGCCAGATTTCTTGCGCAGCCCGGTACATACATGTCCCCCTAAGGCCGTGTTCACACGGCTTATTCACGACGGATTTGTGCGGTGTATTGAGCGCACAAATCCGCCGTGAATAAGGGGCGGGACAGGGGCGGGGCAGGAGCGCGGCGGGGGCGCTGCTCCCGGCCCCATAGACCATGCAGTGTTTACGCGCGTAGCGCCGTTAAATAATGTGCATGTCACTTCTCTCCCCCCGCGGCGGATTTGCCGAGCGGGGAGGAGCGAAAAGGAATCCACTGTTCTCTATTTAGAGCAGTGGATTACCGTAATGACTCCGACGGATTGGCGCCGTATTGAAGCGCAAATCCGGCGCGGAATACGGCGCCAATCCGTCAGCAAATAAGCCGTGTTAACGGGGCCTAAGTGTCATACTATTAGGCCTAGTGGCCAAAGTGAAAACTGCAGGATTTAAAAAAAAAAGTAAATAAATAAATATTGATGGGGATGTGGAAAACAAAAATTCTTAAAAAATGTGTTTAACACCTTAACGACTGCCCACCGACTTTTGACGTCGGCTGGTGCAGGTTGTTCGTCTGCAGCAACGTCTTTTGGAGTCGCTGAAGACATCGGGGTTTGCGGCGCCCAGGCGCCGCAGCAGCGCTGGGGGGGCTGTACTACATAGCCCTGATCCCAGAGCATCTCCTGCGGGCACCGGGAAGTGGGGGAACCCTCCCACCCCTGTGCTTTAACCTTTTGATTGCGGCGGATCGTCACCGCAGCACAACCAAAGGGTTTCCCTGCTCTGTCGGGTGATCGGAACGCCCGGTGACCTGACAGAGCCCGGGGAACGGCTGCACAGTCAGCCCTGGGGACCTAGAGTGGCCCCAGGACTGTCTGTGTAACAAGCCAGTGACCAGGACAGACTGTGTGCTGTCCTGATCACTGCCTCTGTCAGACTGACACAGATTATAATGTATTAGCATATATGAATATGCTAATACGTTACGAAGTGTAAAAAAATAAAAAAATGTAACAGTTCTCCCTTCAGGGAATTAAAAAAAAAAAAAATGTAAAAAAATGAATAAAAAATAAATAAAATAAAAAATTGTGCATATATTACACACACAAAAAAACCCTACACATATTAGGTATCCACACGACCGTAACAACCTGTAGTATGAAACTAACAAGTGTGAAATGTGAATGGTGTAAAAAAAATTAAAAAAAAAAAAAAAAAAAATTTAAATTTTTTTTTTTAAAAAGTGAACTTAAACTATTCCCTCATAAAGTACAACTTGTCTCAAATAAAACGAGGCCTCATACAACTGCGTCATTGAAAAAATAAAAAAAAGTTACAACTGTTGAAATGCAAAAACTAAAAAAAATTCTGGTCATTAACTACTTTTCAGGCCTGGGACTTAAGGGGTTAACATAAAAACAGGGTTAGGTCAATTTTGATTACATATTCCCTTTATGGATACAGCATGTTCTCTATCCTGCTCGTTTACAGATGGTTTCCTAGGTTTAGACCATTTCTACGCTCTAGCCTCTCAACTCCTTCCTGCAAGTAAGACTTAGCTACTAAAGCACAGAAGTGGTCAGTAACCTAAAAAAATCTTTTGGAGAAATGCAGGATTAAGGAAAATCAAGAATTAAATCAAATTAAGGAAAATCAGAACAGAAACATTCTTACTTAATACATTTATCTACTTTTGACTAAAAGATTATCAGTGAGATTAAAGATGATCAAAGTTATAGAGACCAGGATTCTGGAGAAGGGGCGCTGATCCAGGGATTTATTCTGATGCCAGATTGGAGTCGGAAAGGAATTTTTTTCCTAAAATGAGGACAATTGGCTTCTACCTCATGGGGGTTTTTGCCTTCCTCTGGATCAACACTATAGCACAATAGACTGAAGTAGATGGATGTCACTATGTAATGAGACAGGAATACCCCTTTAAACTGCAATCTCCAGAGGCGGTATAGGTCTAACATTCATTCTGACAACATACTCTAGTAATTTACAACACCTGATTACTACTTTTTTTTTCCACTTACAAAGATATTCCCTTTTCCGTTGCAGTACTGATTTTTGCTATAAGAAGTGCAGCCACTTTGGACAAACCTTTGTTGGAAGAGTCCATTAATAACAAGCAGATCATGGGTGTCCGACTGCTAGGATTCAGGCTGATAGCAGTCACCTGTTGTGGGACCTGGCAGCAAATGCCCTCTATGGTGCAATACAAGGTACTCACTGAATTCAATGGGCTGTTTGTTTAATGTACAAACGTGGCGAGTCCTCCAGAACAAGAGATGCTCCTTGTAGCTATTCTATTCTGTGCCTTAGACAATGTTCACACGGGGTAATTTCGGTGCGCATTTGGCGTTGCATTTGCGCTCTAATACGAGTGAGATGTGCGCCGAAATTACGGTAATCCACAGTTCTCATAGAGAACTATGGCTTATGCCTCCTCTCCCTGCTCGTACAATACGATCATATTGTAGGCGCGGGGAGATCAGTGACATGTCAATAACTTGCGGCGAATATGTGCCGCAAGTAATAATGAGCCCGCCGGCCCCTCCGCAGCGGGGGGAGTACGCGCGTATCAGCGCGACTGTACACCCTGCAATTACGCCGTGTGAACATAGCCTAATAGATGAGAGTCCTAAACCGAAATTCTTTATAGGATATTTGAGATTTTCTCTTATTGTAAAGTAGGCAACACCTTTTAAAACTTAAATGTAGATTCCCATCTCAAAGTGCTGGAATAATACTAGAATATGCTATATCTTTATGAGCAGTAAAGGTCCAATATCTGGGACCTTCATCGATCCAATAAATGAGGGCACTCAGTACCGACATCACTCACTGTTGTTACCTACACAGTCTCTCTACTGGCCACCCAGCTGTGCACTAAACTACAGCCTTATTCACAATAATGGAGTTGTGCGGCAGTGCCCCATCAGGTGGCTGGGACATGGCTGTGCAGGGGAAGACTAGGAAATGCCATTACTTTCTAAGCGGTAGGTTAGGATAACACCAGAACTAGGTATTGTCACAATCAGGGACATGCCAGAAAGTTAGAGTAGCCTAAAAGGGTAATTCGTTCTCCTAAGGTAATAGCCTATCACTAGGTTATGCCACCACTATATAATCAATGGTGGGTCTAAACTCAGAGACCCCCTGGGATCCTGAGAACGGAGGGGCCACAGCATTAAATTAAGAGTTACAGTCTCTTTACAGTCTTTCCATGCACGCAATCAGCACTGCAGCACCTTCATCCTTAGCAATTGGACCCCCCCACTGATCATATGGTGGTGGCATATCTCATCAATATGCTGTTATTTTAGGAAATGGAAAAATCCATTTCAACTCCTAACTTTGTGACATCAAGCTCTGCTGCTATCACAGACAAGTGAAGATAATCTTCTATACAGGTGGTGGATCATTTGGCTTACCTAATTTTAAAACCAGCCACCTGACCTAACTCCACCAAAAGCCAAGGGCCCATCTTCACGTTTTGTTGGATGACTTCCCCTTTCTAATAATGTAGATCTCAGCTGTCCAAGAGCTCATGACTGGTGACCTAAAGCCACTAGAAGCCATCGTTTCTTTCCCAATTATTGCTATAAAATCAACTGTACAGGGACTTAAACAGTAACAGATATGGTTTAAGTAGCAGAAATCAAAGGAAGGAAATGAATTGCCTCACCATTCTGAGAGTGGCTTATGAAACGAGACAGGCGTGGACAAGACGAAACAGGCCAAAGACTGGACGGAGAGAGATGAGATGGAGTTGTGAGGTCACCCACACAAAAGGGAGACAGAAAGGGAGATACCACCAATGGTCGATCTCTGTGCCCACCTGAGTCTAAAGTAGATGCTGCATCAAGTGAGGGAGATCTAGGTCTAACAGTTTCAACAGGACTAAGTCCTGGGTGATGGTCAGGAGTGTGTCCAATAGTAGAAGCTCTCCCCCTGTGAATGGGCTTGAATCCTTCTGGACTTAGGTCTACAGGTTCATTTATAATCAGGGTTGTTGCAACAATTTCGTCAGGACTCTCCTTCTTATGACCGGTATCCTCTGTCTTCTTACATTCCCCTGAAGCTTGATTGTCATTCTTGCAAATGAAGTCTGTAAAAGATAACCTTGGTCTCCAGCTACAGCCCTGTGATCTTGGAGACCGTGGTGATTCCATTTCAATTGAGCTCCTACTTCTATTAAATGGGAGCAAAGGTCGGTCTGGTAATGGTTTTGCAATATCTAGAGTCAAATGTGCTCGGTTCTTTGACTGAAAGGTCTTTGGTGAAGAGCAATTTGCACTGGTTTGTAGGAGAGGTTTAACTATTACACTGTCTTTCAGTGGTAGATTATTCTTTTCTGCCTCCATACAAACAGCTACTACTTCTGGTTCACAAATATTTTTCTCATCAGAACCAATGGAGGTCTCCTGTGTCTCGCCAATGTTCAAATTGTCTCCGACAGATACGCTCCGTGAGATCTTGGCCATGGAGCTAGTTGTTGGGTTCATGTAGGATCTACCCTTGGGCTGTTTTAAGTCCTTGGACTGGAATGGTGAAGACTGGCAATCTGATTTTGTCAGTGTTGCTGGCAAGGTACGCCGGTGTATGGCCTTCTGCTCTTTCTCCGCAGCAGTTTGGGTCTGTGGACGCATTTTGACTACAACAGATTCCAGGAAAAGTAAATTAGTAATGGCTTCTGCCTGTGCCATCAAATAGTTTAGATTACAATCCTATGTCTCTTATGATTTTACTTGTCACAAGAAAATAACTAATATTTGAAAGAAATAAAAACTGTGTCACTTATGTTTTTTTTACGGTCTACCGACAGGATGTACCATACATTATTTGCTAGGTGAAGGTCCTACTTCTAGGATTTACTTCTATCTTGAGAATCCACTCCCATGCTCCTCTGTACTACTGTTAGGGGCCGATCACACGGCACAGTGCAAATACCGGTCCCGGGAAAATTTCCCACGGTATTTACACTGTTTTCGGGCCGGCACACGCAACAGGGGTCGGCTTTTTTTCCACGGTTTGCGGAGAAAAGCCCTCCCCCCTCCCATTGAAATGTTCATATTCCGCCTGAAAACTGGGTGGAAGAATGAACATGCTCAATGTTTTTCAGACCGCTGGCGGTGTAAAAAACCATCTGGCAGAAAACCCGTGCAGTGGGTTTTCCATGAAAACGTTTGTCAGCCGGTTTGCAGATGGTGTTCAAAACCGAAAACCGTCTGAAAAACTGGCTGAAAACCCTTGTCGGGGGGGGAACAGGGGAAATTGGCTGCACTCAACCCCTCCCAAAAATTCAATTTTTTACGGTAAAACCCAAACCCAGAGTGGGAGCTCCCCATCAGCAAAAAATAGCCATCCGAAATTTGTCGAAAATTGTCGAGAGGGGCTAACCTTTTAAAGACATCCTGACAGCACCATTACATGAACATCAATGTCAAATTTTTTTAAAAGTTTATATTTTTTGCTGAGTTAATCAAAGTTACTCCTTAAAAGGGGTTTTTGGGCCCACGATCTTTTTCCTACCTCTTGATATTTTCTCAAAGGGCGTGTATTTTTGTTTAAATTTGCTATCATGTGACCCAGCAGGAGAACACCAGCGGGATGCCTTTCCTCCCGAGTCAAAAAAAGGTCGTTTATGAAAACATTGTGAGTAGCTGGGGTAAAGTTCTTCCCTCCGGGCAAAAGGGGTTTCAGTTCAAAACCCTGCGGGAAACCCAAACCCCTTTTTTTTTTTCTCTTTATCATGCACAGACCTCATTTAGGTTTCTTTTTTTATTTGCACTTTTGATAATTACTAAGAAGTACAGAGGACGGGGAGAGTGACAGCACCTGGGGGTTTAAAAAAACTCAGAAACGCCTAAGAGGAGAGGGATTCTGAGCATGGCACCCGGGCTGAAATTTTCAGCCCGTTTTTATCCCCTGGAGACGATTTTAAAACAATGGATCACTAAAGGAGCATTTAAAAAAAAAACGGGGGAATTTTTTAAAAATAATGAAATGGTTTAAAATGTTTTTTATTTCATTTTTAAGCTTCCCATCAATTTTACTTTTGGGAAAACCCCCTTTTTAAAAAGATTTCTGTGATTTCCCAAATTTAGGCTTTTCCTGTGGGCCGGCCATCAAAAAAATTTTTGGGGGGTCAACTCCCAGAAAAATCCACAATTCATATTAAAAAAGGCTTTCCCGGGAAGCTTTTTTCATTTATCACACAGAGCCCTATACACTTTAGAGTGACTGTCTCATGCTGTAGCTTTTTGCAGCATCCAAGAGAATGAGATTGAGCTGCAATGTCAAGCACATCAAGACCGGGTTCTCCACATGATTTTTTGTCTTTTAAATACATATGTGGAGAAAGCATGCTCCTAGTGAAAGGATAGTGGATACTGTCACGCAGGACAGCGGAGTATCGGGTTCATCCACAATGACCACAATCTCATTAAAAATAATTTGCAGCAGATCATTGCCAATCACTGCCAACCTTGCTCTTACCTTCATGAACAATATCTAAAACAGCTATTTTTGTAGTTTGACACAACGGAGTTAAAAAGTGGACCAAGTTTGCCCATCTTTACTTCGGCTGGCTGCTTCCTTTTCCTCTGGCAGGCAGGTTTGAGCGGGCTGGCGAATTCTTGTACCTGAGCACTGACGCCATTCACTGAAGAAAACTCGAATGAACTGTAATTACAGTCTGGACTGACCTCTTGATCAGATAGGTGGCAAGTGCTGGACCCAGGATGTTCCCTACTTGAGAGGGGAAACAAAAAACAGGTTTAATCGTAAAGATGAGAAATGTCCAACACGCCATCAACCATATTTTTTTTTTCCGCAGAAACAGTGGGGGTCATACACACTGGTTTTATAATAACTGCACATAAAAAAAAACACATCGGGGGAAAGGGAAGGATTTTCCTTATAAAAACTCTCCAAGGAGGAGATAAGGGACAAAAAACCGATGGGTTATGAAGGGAAAAAAGCCCCCCCCCCCTTCACAACACAGTTTTGTCCGAAAACCGGACGGAAGAATGTGTTGTAGAATTTTTTGCGGGCGGACCACGGGTGCAGGGGGGACTGCTGCAGGGTTTAACGAGCCCATTGTGCTATTTTGGGGGCCTTTTTTTTTTCGGCCTGAAAAAACCGCAAACCCCCTGAAAAAACTCCAAAACCCCCGTGCAGGGGGGACATGCCTTTTTTGGGGAGTCTCCATTCTGTTTTGTTTTTTCTGATTCCCGGGAGGGTTGCCAGTTGCCCCCCTTGAAACAAACCGACTACACAATTTTTCCCCCCTTTCCGTCTGCACACCCAACTTTTTCGGGCTCATTCTCAGAATAGAGATGGGCCCACATTACGGGAATTTAGGGGCAATCCATACCTTTGAATTGAGAAACCCCTTCAAGCTGGTCATACACAGGGAAGCTGTCGGGGTCAGCGCTTTTTTTTTGTGTGTTGTTTTTTTTTTTTTTATTATTTATTTTTTTATTTAAAATAAAAAATTTATATATATATATATGATAAAATATATTTATATTTATTATTATTTTTAAAATATTAATTATATAAATTTCACCCCACAACAAAAAAAAAATCGCACAAAAACCCCCCAAGAATAGGCTCCTGCTGGCTTTTTCCATTGGTAGCTGCAGTATTATCCAACCCTTCTCATGCTCGTCAAGCTGTGCTCATAAACACAAGGTAATGATTATTGTCACCTACTTAAAGCGAACCAAATGCAGGATGCTCTGATTTGTTTTCAGAGAAAAATAAATTCAGAGAAAGTATACGGTGCTTTAAAATTTTATCTTTTAAACCCAAACCTTTAATGTGTGCATTTCGATGTTTGCTGATACATCAAAAAGTGTCAGAATGCAGCATATGAACAGTCACCACCACAAGAGAAACAAAACTAAAAAAACCAGAAGCATTTTTAAAAACCCCTTTTTTCGAATGCCCATTTTGAGGGCATAGCAGATAGCTGTCAAAAATGGAGTCTGAAAACAATCCTGTGGGTAAATAAAGGTAGTCAGCCATTGGTGATCGCATTGTATACACTAACCTGAGTGCTGGCACCTGTACCATTGCAAGAAACCTTGACGAGATGCTGGCACATTCATTCCTCTCAGAGGTCAGGATTGGTCCTTCTACAAATGAAAAACACTATTAAAAATGTATTAAATTACTTTATAGACAGATCTACAATCCGTACATGGTGAGAAAACCTACAGAGATATTCTAATATGGCTGGCGAAGCGGACACACTGTCTTTTTAAAAAGGGACACCTGTCAAATTTCAAAAGGATTTTCATTGATTTTGGGGGGTGGTTTCTCAAAATTATTATTTTTTTTAAATTTTGGGACTTATACTGGTTCCTGCATTTAAAATGTTAGTATGGGGGACTCTGCAAATTGGTGCAGTTGGATTACTTTGACTTGACATAAATTTACTGAACAAAGCTAGGCTCATATGAAAAGATTAGCCCCAAACAAAAA
>JAODAL010040492.1:0-36854 GCA_025379985.1 Phyllomedusa bahiana
TCCAACTGAGCCTGCTTCATCCAGCAGAGGACACAGATGCCAGCTCATGTTTGCCCCACCAACAAAATACATATTGTGGTCCTTAAGGGGTTAAATGTGATTAGCTTTTAACATGTAGGGAAGCTTAAATCAAGACTTTTTCAAATACATGTCTGTTTTGACTTTTACCTGGTCAGGAGGTAAAAGAGATTGTATCTGCTCTTATTACACACATGTTTCTCTGGTTCCAGCCCTCCTTTCCCTTGCTCTCTCTGCTCTTTGTCTTATGTGATAGCAGGGAGAGACATGAACACAGGACTGCCAGAGTGTGTTATCTCTAACAGATAAATGAGATTAATTACTTCTGATTGTTTACTTTGCCCTCTAGATTCTTCTGCACTACAGATAACATCTCCTGCTTTCATGTCAGTGCAATTATACAAGCATCCAGAACCTGACCAGTAAGAGACAGGAAGCATGAATCTAAAATTGCTTCTGGCTCTGTGAAACAGTGTGATGAGACAACCCCTTTAACAATCAGCACAGAAAAACAAAATTGACTTTTTACCCTAAGGCAGTGTTTCTCAACTCCAGTCCTCAAGACCCACCAACAGGTCATGTTTTCTGGATTCCCTTAGCATTGCACAGGTGTTTTCATTAATGCTGCACAGGTGATTTCATATTGTCAGTGCAATCTGTGGGAGATCCTGAAAAACATGACCGGTTGGGTGGGTTCTGAGGATGGATTTTGAAAAATTACTGCCCTAAGGGGTTGTTAGTTCTACCTTTTCAAGAAATTACTGCTGCTATGAAAAAATTAAAAAAAATTTCATACTCACCGGCTCTGGTCCATACCTTTATCCCAGCCCCTGACTGAAAAATCTTTTCTTCTCATGGATACAGCCAATCATGTGCCAATGCCTTAATGTTCCCAACTGGCATATAATCAGAGGTACATAACTGCTGTAGCAGTGATGATCTGACTACCAGCAGCAGAAGTAAAACAAGGACCAGGGAGAGATTGGCTGGGAAAGAAGGTATGGACAAAGGTGAGTATTACATTTTTTTTATATATTGTAACAGCAGCAGTTAGTTTATTGTAAAAGGTAAATGGACAAAACAAAAAGATAAGTAGTCATTTATTTTCTCGAATTTAAATCTTTAAACTATACAAACTATAAAATATGTTTACTTTTTTCAGTTTTATTATTTTAAAGTGGTGGAAGGGAGCGCACGGAGAGAAGCAGAGGAGTTGATGATTTTGGGAAATGGTTGTAGTAGGGCCTGGGCCCCGTCCTTGTCATTTGGTGGCTAAAACCTCACTACCCCATCCTATTTGCCTCCAGTAAAGCACCAGTTTAAAAGGGGGTTGCATGAGGATATGATGGTATTCCCCACACTCTGGCAGTGGTCTCAAGCTCAACTATCTGGTGGTGGTTGAGTGTCCTTGATTTTGCAGTGCAGAGTAAAAATGAAAGGGGCAAGGATTGACTTTCAGTAGACCCAAAGGGAAATCTTTACTTTCTAGGGCCCAAATTGTTACAACACAGGAGAAAGGATTTAATTCTTACATCCACTTTTCTATCCCGTCCAAGTGAAATCAGCCAACCTTTAGAGGAACAGGATTCCCTCATAATAAAAGTCCTTTGATAAATGCCTTCCAGATTAGTGATCTGGGTATCTTTTGAAATAAACCAAATTTGGGGATTGGGCTAGGCCAGAAAACTGCTGAGTCCCAAAGGCCATGAGTGTTGTGGTTGGGGCTAATGTTTTCTCTTCCTTCCGGCCACTGCCGCGGACACCTGTCACATGGTGTCGAGTCTGTGCAGGAAATATATTGTTGTTGCGGGGTAAGGAGTACTACTCAAGTGTCCGCTCTCTGGAGGGAGGGTGTCAGTGGCGCCTTGTTCACCGGGCTGTTGTGGTATCTACAACGTCTCCTGTCTTCTTTGGAGTTCTGTGAGTATACCCAGGCTTTATGCCCTGCTAGGTTTTATCTGCTGCTACTCTTTTCCTAAGTGTCTAAGCTCTTTATCATCCAATGAGGGGGCATACTCAATATTGGAGGATCGGAAACATGTTGGGATGGGACCGATAGGTTATTGTTTTAGGGTAAGTGTTAACAGGGTCAGGTTCACTGTCAGATCGCCTTATCAGGGCGCCTATGCCTGTTGTGTGTGTCCAGGTGCTAGGGACTATAGAGATATAGTCCTTTCCAGGGTGGTGATAGGGCCGCATGAACCCATTGGTCCTGGCTTGTTGAACTGAGCTAAACCATATTCTGATTTTGTTTCTTTGTTTTTTTGCGGTGTAAGAGGGGATTATATATTCGCTTGCTATTGTTTATTATTTTTAAGATATATATAGTTAAGGTTAAGTTTTATAGCACTCCTCCTTATGGTTTTTGGGGGGCTATGTTTCCCTCATTTAAATCCTGGAAATCCAAAGTCCTGTTGCAGCTAGCGGACTGCTGTTTCATTCCTCTTTAATCCTTTTCGTGCTCTTTTCTTTATAATCCTCTCCTGTGGATAGGAATGAAAGGTGAAACTTCGCCATGAAGCACAGTGGTTAGCACAGCCTGTGTCAGGTTGGCGAGGATGGAATTAGCGCAGCTGACCAGCTAATAGAATCAGATTGTTATCATGATTAACCCAAGATAGAGAACCTACCACTGTACTAAATTTGCCTACTTATATAACTTCTAAACCCTCTCTCTCAATCCTATATGGTTGCTATGAAACTCTCCAACCCACTGGGTAGTGAATGTGAACCTGATTCTGCCCCTCTCCTCTGTCTCTTCCCTCCTCCTTGATAGATTGTAAGGCTTCGCGGGCAGGGTCCTACCCTCCCTCTGTACAGTTGTTGTCATTCATTGTCATTATTGTACCACTTTGAACTATCATGTATGTGGACCCCTCAAATGTACAGCGCATGGACTCAATGGCGCTTAATAAAAGTTTAATTATAATAATAATAACTGTAGTTAGCATATCTTGCTAATATGATACACATACTCAGGCTTTGCTAGCAGAGTACAGGAATCATAACAGGGTTCAGTAGACATTGTTTACATATCATTAATGAGATACAGTGAAAAACAACATGCAAAACATTATAAATCGTTTAAATTTCCTATAGTATGTATTATCTAACAGCCAACTGCCTTATACATTACATTATAACTGTTAGGACTGTTGGGTTGGCTCTGGTACGAATCTAAAACGAACGTAAAAGTTGCCTCCATGTTAAGCAGGCCTGTAGTGGTTTTTGTGCAGCTATATGGGGATATGTAGAGAACTTTGTATTTGTATGCAGTTGAGGGAATAAAAAAAAACTATTCAATTCCACCAGTCAGTGTGGGATTTCAATAATATCAAACTTTCGTAGCATTCGCTTGACTTCCGCACAACAGTGAGGTTCGAAAGTTTATTGTGACTGCTGCAGCCAATCACAGGCTCCATTCAGCCTGACTGGAAGACAACAGACGCTTGGTAGGAATGGAAAATGTATAACTGGATTACATAGGTATTAGCTTTTTTATTCTTCTTCACAGCCTCTGTGAGCACACACACTTTTTTGCATGGTACTGGTATATGGGCTAATGGTGACTGCAGCACCAGGGGGTTCCGTTTTAGCCCATTCTAGCCCTGCTACACAGAAGGGCTCACCACTCTTCATGGTAGTGTAATGGAGCGTGAGCCTTTCTTTGTGTTGAGACAAGGGGCCAATGTATAACCTGTTATAGGTTATAACTCATTTTTTTGCCCATAGGTTACTATGTGGCAAAAGAGAGGCTGTGAGTTTTAGACCTAAACAGTTTCATACATGTGGTCCATACAAGTCAAGAGTTTGAAAAACCGTTGGGGAGCTCTTGATGGAGAAGCATTGAGGGGGATCTATGGGTATATATTACGATTTGTTTTTTACCCAAACTGAGGACCCCATTGAACAATAATTTTTATTTGTGGCACATACCCTTGAATGCATTTATTTTCCTCTTAGCATTTATTGTGGGGTAGTTTAATATTAATATGATATTCCCCACTCAACAATTATTTTTCATAAACCGTCCCATTTATATAACACTGCTTGGTATTAAAGGGGTTATGACAAGAAGTGATTTACACACCTAACAAGTGAAACCGTCCTCTTGAGCTGAGAAAAGGGGCGTTGTGTTTCAGTGTTTTAAAACAACAAGTACCTCTCCATGATGTCATCGCACCACTCACATGCACACTCCCAGGCTGATATTCAGTCTCTGTACCTCTGAGCTCAAACATTGTTTGGCTAAACGCAAACAGTGGATAAATACTGGGTATTGTGCACCAGCTATACAGGTTTCACTGTTTTCTCCCTACTTATCTGCTCAGGAGAGGAAGATAGATCCAAGCAGCAGTGTTCACGAACTGCTAGCCAGGAGGGGAGGGAGGAGGGCCACTGAGCAGGGAGGGTCTGACATGTTTACTCAGATAATTACATTACAACCAGAAGATTCTCATATACAGCAGACACAGGACTTCTGTAACAGGAGCAGGAGGTAGTGCACCCCCCCCTATGCCCAGTAGAACTGCATTTGTTCTCCCCTCCTTCTCAAAGCTCTTTCATGGTGCCGTGCTCATCGGATATGAATGTGCAAACAATGCAAGTGCTGCCAGGATCAGCTCCTGGTCGCGTAGCTAATGTAAACAGTCAGGAAACTAAGGGCATCTAAGCTATTCTGAGCTCTCAGAGGCTACACTTTTTTTTAATTACATATATTTAGAAAAGTGATTAAATACTTATTTTGGAGGATTCCCATGTTCATATCATTCAGATTGTGGCAAAAACCCTTTAACCTTCAGAAATTCTGGAGCACATTCTACAATCTGTGTAACTCTGGATGCAGATCAGCTTGGTGGTTTAGTCTCGAATTCTGGCAAATATAATCCTTTCTCTAGGGGTTTATAGGTGTGGCCTTGGGTGCTGGAGAAAGTGCTATCCGCAATGTTTTTCTTATTACCTCAGTTCACAGTAAAATTAGGCAACAATTTACTCATGAAACAGATGCCAGGGCCAGCAATATGTATGGTGGCACATGAAATTGGATTCTCACCGCCACTAGCGGATGGTTATAGAATCCGTGCAACTCTTCACCCACTCACTAATGACTACCGCCAACATTCTAGTATTGAGCTCTATAAGGCAGGCAGGTGTCTGAACAATGCAAAGGTAAACACAAATGCGCAGCCCTCTACAAACGCAAAGAGACAGAGTCAAACAATGAAAATATGAACTATAACAAAATGCATTTCTGCAACTAATTTTGGATACAGGAATGATTTGATGGTTCTCAGCTACCACATTTTGATCAAAACTGTGAGGGCCCATTAACCACTGAAAATGTGACTTCAGTTCAGTTGGAGGCCTACACTATAACATACCTTGCTTGGTGCCTTATCGGGCCTCCATACTTTCAGGGCATGAATATCCCAGCTGTTCTGATAAAAAACAATCTATGTGGAGGAGTGAAGTGCATGACAAAAATGGAAGCAGCCACTCCCCGTTGCAAACTACCCAATAATATATTTATTTTTTGACTGTCTCTTGACGTTTGTAGAGTGCTGCTACAACTTTTGTTTGTATGCATTGTTTGCGGCCATGTTGCATGCATTTATGTCATTTTCTTTAAGGTTGTTTTGGATATGCTGATCTATTTTTGTTTCTGGTTTGTCTGCATGGGGGAGTGGCAGCTTCTATTTTGGTTGTGTATCCAACCCATCCACATATGCTGTTTTTAATCACAACAGATTGTAGCTGGGATCTTTGTCCTCTGAAAGTATTGAGGCCTGAGAAGGCACCAAGCGAGATATGTTATAGTGTAGGTCCTGATCTGAACTGAGGTCACCGTGTCGTTGCTGGATGAGCCTTCAAAGGTTTGACCAAAAATGTGCGCTAAGAATCTCAGGTTTTCATGTATCCAAAAATCTGAAGAAATGCATTGTGAAATTATGTATTTATAGAGTGCTGCTGAGACATTTTTTGTGTTCACATTGTTTGCGGCCATGTTGGTATGCACCTACATAGTTTTCTTTAGAATTGTTTTGGATATGCTGATCATTTTTTGTTTTTGTTTTTTGGATTAAGCAAGCACAGGTGGTACTCACAAAGCTTATGCATTATGTTTACATCAGTTATTACTATTATTTCATATATGCCACTATTTACTGTACTTTCCAGGGCATAGTACATATGAAATACAGAAGGGTATAAATCTATAACATGAAGATATGATGAAAAGAACATGTATGATACACACAAATTTACAAGACAGATTAATACAGTAGGAAAAAGGTCTCACAAGGGATTACAATCTTGTGTTTATAAAATTTTACAGTAAAATAAGTGCTTTTTTCACGGTTAAAACATATATTGTTATGTATGTTCTTTCATGTATTTTTACATGCTTCCTGCATTTATTCTGCGTTTGGTGCATTTTTGTGCACAGATTTTTTATGCTTATTTTGATGCATTTTTTAGTACAAAGATCTATGAATATCACTTTTGTTGCGTAGCATACCAATAGAGCGCCCCTTTCTAATTTCATACCAGTGTTCCGCGAAAAAATTATAAGGGCACTCTGATTGTTGCTATCGGGCAACAAGAATGAGTTTTAGTCCGACGCCAGTTTTTTCATACACGTGGCCCTTCATTGGAATTTTATTTGATGCATTTTTAATGCCTAAGATTGGGTTCACGTACAGATTTTTGGATGCCTTATTTTGATGTGTGTTGGGTGGGGAAAGGTAGTTGGTACATTTGTTGGTGTGGCTTTATGTGAGCATGTCGCGCTTTAAAGGGATTTTTGCCACAAGTCGGTTCTCTTGACCTCACAGTTCCTTCCGCACAGTCTTTCATGCGTGGAAAAAAGGTGCATTATGCTCTTCTGTAAAAACAAAAAAACAGGCACTAACAAGCCGCTCCTCCGTGACGTTATGGCGGTGTCTCCCGTGCATGCTCCTGACACTCATTATTCATCAGCCTCAGCACAGTGAGGAGCTCTGTAGGGAGATGTAAAATGTAGAAATATCCTTTTTTATGCTATACCTGCTCAATTGTTTGTCCCTGTCCAAATTAAAATGAATCAGCTCTGAGTATGAGAAAATGAACTCCACACAGCTTGTCTGGAAACAAGTTTGACTTTTTACAGGAAGCTATAAACCTTGAGATCCCTTAGAATAATGATTACTTGTAATCCACAGGTATATGGTTAATATGGCTGTGTTAATAAGTGCTGTTTTTATGATTAAAATCCACTACCAAAGCAGAATATGTTGAAAATTTGAGATGGGCGAAATCGATTCTATCGGAAGTGGAATTCGTTTAGAATTTTCAGGAAAACTTCCGGTTCGAACGAAGTCGAGTTTGGGGTACTTCGGTGGTGAACGAGTGTGCTTTGTGATGATATTAAATTGGCACATGGCGCTACATGGGGCAAAGCATCTGGGGGAAGAAGGGCATAGCTGCATGTCTTGGCAGAGGTGAAGCCAATCAGAGACCGGCGGGATTCTGTGACGTCACGCATCTATATTAAGTCCGGACGCGACGCCGGGAGCTCACACTCCCTCCTCGACTGTGCTCATCAGGGGAGGTGCTGCCGCGGTGTTAGTCTTACGAAGATTTATTTTTATTTAGCGATTTCTGTGGGGTGTCTCTAGCTTGTCTCTAGAGACTGATTCTCTTAAATGTTCTATTTCTAATTTTTTGGGGTATTGGATCTGATATCCAGTGTGCATCCACTGCAGCTGACGCTGCTACTCGCGCATCTACGCTCGCACATACGTGGGATCTAAGCAGTTCCTGTTGTTTTCATTTAAAGAAACAGCGTTTTTACAATACAAATACCACTATTTTTGGTGTCATTCTAGATTGCGCAATTTACATAGCGCTGCGGTGGCAGGGGTATGTAAGATTAAGTAGGTTTTGTGTGTTGTTTGTGTAGTTTGCTTGTGGTGTGGGTGTGTGGTGGCTGGAACCCGCCAAGAAACCGTACTTTTTCAACGCCCAAAAATATATTACATTTTTTCCTGTAGCCTAATTCACAAGCAAAGTTAATTACAACTGTATCTGTTGTTGTGTGGCGTAAGAAATACACGCAATTTTGTAACACGTCTACAAAGCTACTATTTTGGGTCGGGGTTGGGGGTCTCAATTCTTTGCCCAATTTACATACAGGGGTTGATTAATGGCGTTGTTATGCTGGTGTGCTGACCAAGGAAACATCTTTTTTCAACGCCAAAATATATAAATTTTTCCTGTAGCTATATTTACAAGCAAAGGTTTAATTACAACTGTATCTCTTGTTGTGTGGCGTAGAAACACGCAATGTGTAACAGGCTACAAGCTTACTAGTTTGTGCGGTCAATTCTTTGGTGCAATTGTACATACAAGGGGTTATTAGCTTTTGTTTTGCTGGTGGTGACCAAGAAACGTCTTTTCAACGCCAAAAATATATAAATTTTTTCCTGTGCTAAATTTACACTCAAATTTAAAAACCAGTATCTACTTGTTGTGTTGCGAAGACAACACGCCAAATATCTAAACCACGTCCATCAAAATAACTTATTATTATCTTCTACAAACAAATTCTCAACCCATCATTTTAAACTATTAAATCTAATAAATTCAGTTTTGTTATACAAAATTGTAAAAACCAGTCTCTTTCAACTCAAAAACTCAAAATTTTTCTGTAGGTAATTCACAAGCAAAATGTATAATTAAACTTTAACTATTTGTAGATGTGGTAGAAAACGCCATTAAAACAGAAAAGTTACAATAGTAAATTTTCTTCACTCTAATGTTCCAAACACCTTCCTTTATACAAAACCATTATATAATCATATATCTATCCCACTCATCCTCCTACAAAACCTCCCCTTTTCTTTACATATACCCTAAAAATCCTATACTCCATAAACCACCATACATTCTATTAAACTTAAACTCCTAAATATTTAATAATCCTAAACTATCTCCCTCCCTATAAAACTCCCTTCTCCTCTCCCTCACCCATTATCTATCCAAAACCATTCCAAAGTATCTTCGAACACATCCCTTACCCTTCTTAATAAACATTAATCAATATCACAATGTACCCCTAACTCACTTTTATACAATAAATCCACCATCACCCTACACAACATCACCGCCTAATATATATATCTCCATAACTACCCTACACCCTTACTATACTCCTACTTCTCTTTTTTAACTTATTTTGTTTTTTTTATAAACCCCCCCCCATTGCATTTTTATCTTCCCCCCCCCCCTTTTTTTATTTTTCGACCCCGCCGCTATTTTTTTGAGGAAGGAAGGGTGGTGGCGGAGATCTCGTGCTACCTGGCTTGTACGTGAGTGCAGTTGGGCTCGGGTGACAAAGACATTTTCTTTGGAGACAAGTCCAGTCGCAGCATACTCAGTCTGGTATGGTGATTGTGGAGAGGCGGGTGGCGCAGCAGGAAGTGTTCACTCCGGGGGTGAGTAGCGGGCAGGACGGCGACCACAGCCCCCCCCCCCCACAGCCCTCCTCCCCGCCCCCCCCCCCACCCCCCGCCCCTCCCCCCCCCCCCCACCCACCCCCCCCCCCCCCCCTCCCCCCCCCCCCCCCCCCCCCCCCCCCCCCCCACAACCTCCCCCCTTTCCAACAGTCCTGCGTCAATGCTCGCGAGGCCCGTGTGTTGTTCAGCAAACCAGAGGGTTCTTGAGGTGGTTGATCTAGGTCATCCTCTCCTCCCAGAGGACATCTGACAAACCCCAGCTAAAGAGTCGGTGGGAAACCTTTCAGACTCAACCATTAGTTAGGCTATGGACAGGGAGCGGGTCGCGGCCCTCACCTGTCCTCAGCCCGCCCTCTGTCCCTTCGGTTCCCTCAGCCATGAGATCTACTATGTGGTCTGGGCTCAAGCGCCACTATATGCGTAGGATGAACAATTTGAGGGAGGGCAGTCAGCAGCTACTTGGCACGGTAGAAATTGGGGCCAATATCGCTGCTGTCTTGCAGTAGGCGGCCAAAAAGTATAGAATGTGGAGTGTGGCATGGGAGGTCATGTTGTGAGAGGTCAGCCTCGGGCATACCAAGGACCTGGTGATGAATGGACAGCAGTTGACGTTGAACACAATAGATGATGATGTAGCCGACCGCATCTTGGGAGCGGGTGAGGCAAGGAACTTCATCAATCGTCAGGAGAAGGAGGGCGTCGCTTGCTGCGTCAGGCAGCAGCGCAGCAGCAAGTGGGTCGTGTGGCGTGAGTCTGCAGGATAGCAGCAGTGTGAGGTCGGGAGCCAAGCGGCACGGGGTAAAAAACCCGCTTGCAGGTCAAGAAGTAGCAGCACCGGGTCTCAGCGAGGCGGCAGCGGCGGCAGTAGTCCACTCAGTGCGGAGCTGTTGGCGGTTAAAATCCGATACTCGGGCGGTGTGGGAAGTCTTTGCTAAGTCTAACCGGAGGAGCCGAATATGGGTATATGTAGAATCTCGTGGCAGAAAGTGAAGCGTGGGCCAGTGAGCTATACGTTGGGCACCACGGCCCTGGCCTGTCAACACATGCAGAGCGTCACCATCCTGGATGGCCTGGGAGAGAAATACGGTGTCAGATGTGGTGGTCCATCCTGCCACGCAGCCAAGCTACAGCAGCAGCAGCAGCGCCAGTGGCACGCATGCCATTGCAGCCAGTCAAGCTCCACCAACTCTGCAGAAGGGCTGTTTCTCGCTTTGACATCATCTCCCGGTCCAGGATGCTCCTGCTCCTCGCTATTCATGGCGCAGCAGTCGGTTCGGCGAGGCGATTGCAAAGAGACAAACAGTTATGTGATCAACCATCCTAAGGTGCAGCAGCTGACCGTGCTCCGCTGTCCAGTTGTTGGTACTGCAGTCCTCCCTTTCCAAAATGGTGGACTCTGCACCGTTCAGAGAACTAATGGCTTGGGCCGAGCCGAGATGGATAGTTCCATGCCGTAATTTCTTTTCAAAAAGGCAGTACCAGCACTTCATAAATATGTAGAACAGAACGTGGGTCAAGTACTTGAAGCTTATCGGTTTGTTCCAAGTGGCACGGCCAGAGCGAGACATCTGTGCTGCAACTACGGTCAGGGGCCCATTACATGTCTTTTACGCCCACTGGGTGGAATGCTGCTTCCAGCCCAGGCACACCAACACTTGGACAGGAGACGCCGCTTTCAACCTCCACATGGTCCAAAACTGGCTGCACCTGCGCCTATGTCCGCCTCTCCTCCTCCACCACCACCACCTCTCAGCCTTCTCACAAGTACTGCTCATCATACCCAATGTGTAGGGACACAGCGGTGTCAAGCAGTTCTATACATGGCTTGCTCTGCGATATGATAGTCACACAGGGGAGTAACTGACTCCGGTCATGCAGAAAGAAATTGAGTGTGTGGCTTTCTCGCGGCCCCAACGCAAATCGGGAACCATGGGTGAACGGACAATGGGAGGAACATGGTGTCCGCGGTGCGCACCGAGGAGGGTGGTCATGCGCCCTGCCATGGCGCACGTGTTCAATCTGGTTGTGAAAGGTTCTGAAGTCTTCCACCGGATCTTCAGAACATCTGAATTATGGCAGGAAACTGTGCATGCACTTTATCCATTTGTAAAAGCCAGGAACACCCTCCTCGTAGATGCGAGCGGCATAACGGCCTCCTTCTAACACACTCTGATATACGAGTTTCACCCGCTGGAATTCAGGCCTGCACATGTTGGTCCGACTTGTATAACAGGAAGGCCATATCGATTTTTTGATGATCCAGGCAGATCAGAAGTACTTCCACTGTGTAACTTTGATGTCAGCCTAGTGGCAGCTCAGCATGACACCTGCCGTTTGTTGAGGCATTCGGGAGGCCATGTTTATTTGTCAGTCGCCAGGACTACGGGTTGAATAACATCATTCTCCATGCTTCTTGTCCTGGAACCAGGATGCTGAAAAATGCTGTCTGTGCAGGGGACTGAGGCCGTGGAGAACTACATCTCGTGGACACATGAGTCCGGTGGGGACTGAAATGGAGGAGGAGGGACATTGGAGCAGAAGCATTGTTGGTGACAATGAGTGGATTTTTCTACCCAGGTGACAGAGAGAGGAGCAGGAGCAGCTTGGAGGAGGTGGATGGAGATGAGGAAGACGAGGCAGATGACCCCCAAGCACTGGCCGTATACGTGGAAATGGAGGCAGGGAGCCCTCGGAGTCAATTGTGCAGATGGACCGCTGCATGCTTATTTGTCCTGGTAGTGTCAAGCTGAATAGTCGCGCATCCGGCAGGGGATGATTTCTGGCTCTCCAACCTATTGGACCCTCGCTACGGTTCCTAAATGGGAGCCTTTTTCCCAGCTATTGGAGGGAAGACAAAACTCAAATACTATAGGAAATCCTCCGTAAATCAGTTAGGCTGCTTGCCTATTGTGCGGCATCGTTCCCTCCTTGGGACAGGTCTGACCGGGGGGTTCCTTAGCGCTCACGTACTACTGCCGCGTCTGCTGGGGGAAGGTGGGGGGGTAGGAGCGTACCAGCTCCATTCAGTAGTAACCTAAGTCTGAGTCATGATGAGCAGCCTTCCTTCACCCCGCTAGTGAGGAGGGCAGTCCCAGCAGCAGCAGGTCCTGGAGCAGTCCGCCTGAACCAAACAGGTTGTGGCCTACTTGGGAACAGCACACTGCCACCTCAGTTAGAAGATCCGTGGGAATAATGGGCAGCCAAAACTGGTTGTGTTTCTGGCCGCAAACTAGCCGAGTTTGGAGTGGAGAGATAGCTGTCCTGCCCGGCCAGTAGTGTGGCATCAAAAGCGGTGTGATTCAGTGCGGCGGTGGACATCGTTACCCCAAGGAGAACCCGCTTGTCCGGGAAATGTGGAACGAACTGACTTTGTCAAGATGAATCAGGCGTGGATCGGCCAGGATTTCCCACACCAATGCCTTAGGCGTCAGTCTGGAGTTCAAACTACCTGCCTCAGCACACTATTCTGATGCCGCACCCACTGTGCCACACATCTGCTGACAGTTTCTCCATTGCCCTACCCCATTCTTTACAGGGATGGTATTGCCACCCACCTCAAACACGTCTGTCATTGTGCCACTCTAGACCTCATGCTGCTGTGCTGCTGTTGCTGTTGCCGTGACATCCACACTGTGTCATTGTGCCACTGTCTGACCTCATGCTGCTGCAGAGGCTGCTGCCAAGTCCTCCACACTGAGTCATATTTCCACTGCCTGACCTCATGCTGCTGCCGCCGTGATCTCCGCTCGCAGTCATTGTGCATCTGTGGCTTCCTCCTGTTTTGCCACCTCCAGATTGGTCATGGTGCCACGGCCTGTTCTCCATGCGCTGCTGCTGTCGTGACCTCCACACTGTGTGATTGTGCACTCTGTGGCCTAATACTGTTTTGGCCGCCTCCAGAATGTCCATTGTGCATGCCTGGACCTCATTACTGCGCCGCCGTGACCTCCACTCTCAGTCTTTGTGCCCATTCTGTGGCTTTCCTCGTGTTTTGCTACCTCCAGAATGTCATTGTGCCAGGTCTGCCTGACCTCATGCTGCTGTGCTGCCGCGTCACTCCACATTCTGCTCTGATGTTGCCACCTGAGCTCTTAGCTTGTTTTTTTTCCCAGCTTTCGCTGGCATGGACTTTATCAGGCTACATTCCGCTTGGTTTTTTGGTCTGTTTTGCCCTCTTAAGTGCCCAGAGGAATTTATAGTGAAGCGATTCTAAGAGCGCGGGCATTCAATTGCGTGTCATACTAAAACAAACATTGTAGAAGACCCTCAGATAGCAACCTCACTCTGCATATTTATAAGCATGGCACAACATTCTACATGCACCTGCAGGCTCTGTGCCAGCCTGGAAGGAAATGCTGCTTTTTAGCGTATTGTGGCGAAAGTAATTCGGAACGAAACGTAAATTTGTCGGAAAAATTTGGCGAAGTGACCGAATCGAATTTTGTGAAATTCGCCCTATCTATAGTTGAATATAACAGTCATTTTCTTTGCTCCTGCGCAGTTTAGCTTGGCACAGTCTGTTTAGAAATATATTTCCTTTTCTTTGGTTTTGTTCATCATGTCTGGATAAATATCTGGTTTCTGGGTGTTGTCTTGGAATATGCGCCCATCTTGACTCTGCTACATAAGTGCCATGGATACTATATAAGCGATTTATATTATTTTTCTGCTGTCAACCAGAATGAGGAAGTTCTGGAGTTTTCATCTTGTTAAAAGCAATGCATTTGTTTCCAAGCAATATCTGATAAAACTTGTTAAGGATATGACATAAAATAGTTGTACACATAATATATGATAAGGAAGTAATGATTAATAATAAAAACATTATAATGTTTTCATAACAAATATTCAACTTGACAATAGGGCAGTATAGGCAGAATCACGGCACTACGGGGAGAGACAAGGCACTAAGGGGAGATGACACAGCAGTATGGGAAGATGACAGGGCAATATGGGGAGAGACCAGGCACTATGGGCAGATGACAGGACAGTATGAGGAGAGACACAGCACTTCGGGCAGATGATCGAACAGTACAGGGAGAGACACGGCACTATGGGCAGATGACAGGACAGTATGGGGAGAAACATGGAGCTGTGGGGAGATGACAGGACAGTATGGGGAGAGACATGGCACTAAGTGCAGATGACAGGACAGTATGGAGAGAGACATGGCACTGTGGGCAGATGATAGGACAGTATGGGGAGAGACACAGCACTGTGGGCAGATGACCGGACAGTACAGGGAGAGACATGGAGCTGTGGGGAGATGACAGGACAGTATGGAGAGAGACATGGCACTAAGTGCAGATGACAGGGCAGTATGGGGAGAGACATGGCACTGCGGGCAGATGATAGGACAGTATGGGGAGAGACAGCACTGTGGGCAGATGACCGGACAGTACAGGGAGAAACATGGAGCTGTGGAGAGATGACAGGACAGTATGGGGAGAGGTCATGGCACTAAAGTGCAGATGACAGGCAGTATGGAGAAGGCATGGGCACCTGTGGGGCAGGATGAACCGGACAGTACGGGGAGAGACATGGCACTAAGTGCAGATGACAGGACAGTACGGGGAGAGACACAGCACTACGGACAGATGACAGGACAGTACAGAGAGACACGGCACTATGGGCAAATGACAGGACAGTACGAGGAGAGACATGGAACTATGGGGAGATGACAGGACAGTATGAGGAGAGACATGGAACTATGGGGAGATGACAGGACAGTACGAGGAGAGACATGGAACTATAGGGAGATGACAGGACAGTACAGGGAAAGACACTGTGCATGTCTGGCAATGCGTGCTCTCATGCCCCGCTTTCAGAGACAGAAGAGAACACTGTGCAAAAACAAAAGAAGACAGCAACTGTGAACATGGGCTACACGCTCGCGCGTTTTATGACATAGTTCATAGTTTGTAAGGCGGAGAAAAAAGACAAGAGTACCCAATCCAGTTCAGCCTGTTGTGCTAAGGTTTGATCCAGAGGAAGGCAAAAAACCCCAATGAGGTGAAGTCAATTGTCTATTTTTGGGAAAAATTCCTCCCACTCACAATCTGGCCAATCAGGAAAAATCCCCTGGATCAATGACGCTCTCCAGAAATCACTCCACGAATACAACTACCTTATTCAACTCCTGCTGCGCTTCCTCTCTATTATGCTCCCCCTAGTTAAATATGGCAATCCACTCTAAGAACCCTACATTTTTTGAACTCCGTTATTGGAATTTCAACCATGAAAAGTCCCTCTGGCAGATAGAGTTCTCCACAGTCTCACTGCTCTTCCAGTAAGAATCCCTTCTATGTTTATGTAGAAGCTTTCGTTCCTAAGACGATAGAGGTTGCCCCCTTGTTCTAGATTACAGTTCCTGGGTATAATAAATCTTGGGAGAGATCTTCTTATTGATCCTTTGAATGTATTAAAACATATTTATTATGTCCACGAAGCCGTCTTTTTCTCTAAAAACAAATAACCTAATCTTGCTAATCTTTCTGGGTACTGTAGTCCACTCAGTCCTTTTAGTATTTTGTTGCCGCCTTTGTACCTGTTGTAGCTCTAGACAATGTCTTTCCCTGTGCAATGGTGCCCATAAAAATGTACACAATATTCCATGTGTGGTTAAAACACCAGTGACTTGTATAATGGAGAATAGAGTTCTCATCATGTGCCTCTTATGCCCGCTTCTAATGCATACCCCATGATCCTATTTGGCCCTTGGCAGCTGCTGTCTAACACTGGCTGTATAATTAGTTTACTAGGTCATCAGGATTCCAAGTCCTTCTCATGTCACTTTTACCCAGCTTTGTTCCATTTAACATGTAGGTCATGTAATGGATTTTTTCCTCCCATGTGCATAACCTGTGGCATTTATCGTGTGTTTAAACCTCATCTGCATTTCCTGCCCAGGCCATCCACTTATCCAGATCCCTTTGTATAACACATTATCCTTCTATTGTGTTGATTACTTTACAGGAGCTTAAGTATCGTTCTGCAAAGATCGATATTCTACTGTGTTAATCCTGTGTAAGTATCTGTTAATGAAAAATGTTGAAGAGGACTAGGGCCCAATACTGACCCTTGTGGTACCCCACTAGTAACTAGCGATCCTAGTCCTGAGTTATGGTACCGTTAATTACTAACCCTTTGTTTTTCTATCTGTGAGCCTGTTGCTTACCCACTTGCACACGTTTCCCCCAGTCCAAGCATTCTCATTTTACTTACCAACCTTTTATTGCACCGTTCAAAATTGCTTTAGAAAAATTAGAGATTTTGACATCAGTGCCTCACCCCGATCCAGTCTAGCTCTGACTTTCTCATAGAAGTGATGAGCTTAGTCTGACAGGCGATTCTTCATAACCCATGGCTGAACGGCGTTTATACATTTATTTCAGTGAGATACTCCAGGGATAGCAATCTCTGGAGAAACCTTCAAACATTTACCTACAACAGAGGTTTAAGTTACGGCCTATAGTTTCCTGGATCACTGTTTGACCCCTTTTTTGAATATTGGCACCACATTGTTGCTATGCGGCAATCTTTGGGGACAAACCCCGTTATGTAGACATTCCATAAATATTAAGATAGGGGCCTATCTATGACATCACTTAACTCCCTTAGGACACGTGGGTGTATACATTTAGAAAATTGATTACATGCTCATTTTGGAGGATCCTAAGTCAACATTAGAACATGGCAAAACCCCTTTATGTCTACTTTATGCACCAAAATACATATTAGAAATGCATAAATAGTGTCCCATTGTTTCTTATGGAAATAAGCACTATACAATGAGGCCATGAAGCCTGTGTCGGCGCAGAAATACGCGCGCGCGAACCGTGTTAGAGCGCTCAATCACTATCATTAGCCCTTCATTTACTTCAACACAAACCTTTTAAATTTGTGTGGGAAAATGTGAACATGAAGGACAAAGGCATAAACTGAAGACCACCACACCATCAAATGTATCTTCACTGGGAGCAGGACTTGGACAAGGTATTCAGTTTGTCCGAGGCAAATAAGGCAAATTCAGCCCAATCTATACCTCTTTGCGCACCTTTTTCTGCCTGGGATGAAATGACGCTCTAGACAGTCGCCTACCTTTGGCTACTCATCATCGCAGCCGTGACTGGGAGCATCCTTTCTTGTGGCCAACTGCATTGCGAAAGCTAGAAAGACCTTCACTGTTGATAATATTTCACCCTGCTTACAACTAAAGACAATTTGCCGTGAACTTTTGGGAGAGGTTGCAGCTAAAAAGGTACCACAGGTTCCTCTTTCAGTTAGCACGGTGACTAGACCAATTGTTGTAATAGCAATCCAGGTTGACAGGTCTACTGATGTTAACTACAAGGCAATAATGTTTGTTTTTGTGCAATATATTTTTCAGGAAATAAGTATATGTGATGTGCATTATTGCTGTCAACTAACACCACAGCTGCACAACTATTCAAGCCTTTGGATGATTATATTTAAAAAAAACTAAACTGGTAATTTTGTGTCTTTGTATGCACAGACGGCAGCCATGACTGGATGGCTTTTTGGTTTCACTACTCGGGTCAAAGAAGTTGCGTCTGATTGTAAGTCTACACACTGTGTCAATAGAGAAATGCTGGCTAGCCAAAAAATGTCACCTGAACTTAACAGCGTTTCGAAAAATGTGATTAAAGTTATTAATCACATCAAAGTATATGCCCTTAACTCACGTCTGTTCAAACAGCTATGTGAGGAGATGGATGTAGAGCACAAATGTCTTCTCTTATACACACAAGTGAGATTGCGATCTAAAAGTAGATCACTAGCCAGAGTTTTTAAATTACGAGAGTGGCTACATAGATTCCTTTTAGAAAAACAACTACCACTTGTAGCACATCTTAGTAGTACAGAATGGGTCACAAAACTTGCTTACTTGCGTGACATACACTCACCGGCCACTTTATTAGGTACACCATGCTAGTAACGGGTTGGACCCCCTTTTGCCTTCAGAACTGCCTCAATTCTTCGTGGCATAGATTCCACAAGGTGTTGCAACGATGCTCATTGGTTACCAAGGGGCCCCCAAGAGTGCCAAAAAATATTCCCCACACCATGAACCACCACACCAGCCTGACGTTGATACAACGGACAGGATGGATCCATGTTTCTGTGTTGACGCCAAATTCTGACCTACCATCGAATACGCAGCAGAAATCGAGACTCATCAGGACCAGGCAAACGTTTTTTCCATCTTCAATGTCCAATTTCGATGAATCTTGGGCAAATTGGAGCCTCGTTTCTGTTCTTAGCTGAAAGGAGTGGCACCCGGTGTGGTCTTTACTGCTGTAGCCCATCTGCCTCAAGTTCGCCGTACTGTTCGTCTCAGAAATGCTCTTCTGCCTACTTGGTTGTAACGGGTGGCTATTTGAGTCACTGTTGCCTTTCTATCAGCTCGGAACCCAGTCTGCCCATTCTCTTTGACTCTGGCATCAAACAAAGCATTTTCGCCCACAGGACTGCCGCCCACTGGATGTTTTTTCTTTTCGGAACCATTCTCTGTAACCTAGAGATGGTTGTGCATGAAAATCCAGGAGATCAGCAGTTCTGAAATACTCAGACCAGGCCCTTCTGGCACCAACAACCATGCCATGTTCAAAAGGCACTCAAATACCCTTTTATCCTCCCATACTGATGCTCGGTTTTCAACTGGCAGGAGATAGGTCTTGGACCATGTCTACATGCCTAAATTCACTGAGTTGCCGCCATGTGATGGCTGTATTAGAATTAGTGTTAAAGAGCAGTTAAGACAGGTGTACCTAATAAAGTGGCCGGTGAGTGTATATCAATCAACACAATCATCTGCCCAATCTTGCTAATCCACACAGTCACTTCAGATGAAAATGACAACAGTCTTCAAGTTGAAAGATAAAGGGCGACATGTAGGAATGGGGCTGCGCCAGGGTATCTGGCATCTTTTCAGCCTGATATCAGGCACAGCCCTGTTAATACATTTTTAAATCTCCCGCACGCCACTCTCAGGGGAGGCCGGAGGTGGGGCACACTAGAACCATAGCGAAGCTACATATTTATAGCTTCAATACGGCACTTCTAAGCGCATTACAGCTGGAACAGGTATACCACTTTAAAAGTGGTATACCTGATCTGGAAATGTCACCCTAGAGCTAGAATGTGCCTGATTAACTTATATATATAAATATATATAATGAGTGCAAAGACGAGCAACCAAACTAACAAGTGGAATGGAGTATCTTGGTTATGAAGAGAGGTTAAAAGAATTAAACTTATTAAGTCTTGAGAAAAGATGGTTGTTTAAATTAACTCCTTAATGACCGCCCACCAACTTTTGACGTCGGCTGGTGCAGGTCGTTCGTCTACAGCGACGTCTTTTGGCGTCGCTGGAGACATCGGGGTTTGCGGCTCAGGACGCCGCAGCTGCGCTGAGATCGGGGCTGTACTACACAGCCCTGATCCCAGAGCATCTCCTGCGAGCACCGGGGAGCGGGGGAACCTCCGCACCCTGGTGCTTTAACCCTTTGATTGCAGCGGATCGTCACCGCAGCGCAATCAAAGGGTTTCCCTGCTCTTTCGGGTGATTGGAACACCTGGCGACCCGACAGAGCCTGGGGAACAGCAGCACAGTTGGCCCTGGGGACCTAGATTAGTCCCAGGGCTGTCTGTGTAATAAGCCAGTGACCAGGACAGACTGTGTGCTGTCCTGATCACTGCCTGTGTCAGACTGACACAGATTATAATGTAATAGCATATATGAATATGCTAATACATTACTAAGTGTAAAAAAAAAATGTAAAACAGTTATCCCTTCATGGGATTTAAAAATAAAAAGTAAAAAACATAAAAAGTGTAAAAAACATGAATAAAAAAATAAATAATAAAATCAAAATAAATATTTAATAAAAAATAATTGTGCATATATTACACACAAAAAAAAACTAGACATATTAGGTATTCACACGACCATAATAACCTGTAGAATTAATCTAACAAGTTATTAAGTGTGAATTGTGAATGGTGTAAAAAAAAATGTAAAAAAAAACAAAATAAATTTAATTTTTTTTTTTTAATTCTGAAATTATTTGTAAGTGTAGTTAAACTATTCCCCCATAAAGTACTCGAACTTGTCTCGAATAAAATGAGGTCTCATACAACTGTCATTGAAAAAATAAAAAAGTTACAACTGTTGAAACGCAAGGAGGCAAAAACTAAAAAAATGTTCTGGATATTAACTACTTTTCAGGCCTGGGGCTTATGGTGTTAATTATATCTTCCCATACCAGTCTTTTCTGAAGACTTAATAAGTTTAATTCTTTTAACCTCTCCTCACAACTAAAATGCTCCATTCCCCTTATTAGTTTGGTTGCTCATCTTTGCACTTTCTCCAGCTCTATTACATCCTTTCTGTAACCTGGAGCCCAGAACTGAACAACATATTCCAGGTGAGGCCGCACCAATGCTTTATATAGCGGTAATATTACATCCCTCTCCCATGAGTCTTTGCCACTTTTAATACATGCCGATATCCTGCTGGCCTTAGAAGCAACTGATTGACATTCCATGCTGGTCTGTACTCTATGAGCTATGAATACATCCAGATCCTTCTTCACAAGCGATTCTCCTAGTTCTTTACCCCCTAGAACATATGGTGCCTGCAGATTATTAGTACCCAGATGCAGAACTTTACATTTATCCACATTACACCTCCTTTGCCAAGTGAATGCTTAACATTAGTGTGTCCAGGTCTGCTTGCAATAGATTGCACTATACTACATAGCTTGGTATCATCTGCAAAAATAGAAGCAGTGCTATTAATCCTGTCCCCTATATAATTAATAAATACATTAAATAAAAAAGGACCCATTACTGAGCTTTGGAGGTCACCACTTATAACCGGGGACAATGAGAAAAGGAAACAATTACCACCACTCTTTGAGTACGATCCGATAGGCAGTTGTTAATCCAATTATACACTGTTATTTCTAACCCAATAGACTTTATCCAATAAGTGTTAAAGAGGGACAGTGTCAAACGCCTTTGCAAAGGCTAAAAGCACTATATCCACAGCCCCCACTGATCCAACTCTCCTCGCCTCGTCGGGGGAAAAAAGCAATAAGTGGTCTGACAACATCTGTTCTTTGTAAAAACCATGATGGCAATCACTAGAATATTATATTCAGCACATATTCTATATATAGTCCGATACGCCCTCAAACAGTTTTCCACAGTAGATTTGAAAGTGTTTTGCCACGATGTCATGTTGACGTGATCCCCCAAAATGGTATTTAATCACTTTTCTAACAATAATTATTACCAAAAATTGAAGTCCTGTAAAGCTACACATTGCTCATCCCCCTTAGTTCCTGAAAATTACAGTAGACACCCAACCCCCAGGAAGGACTACAAAGCCTGATCTGCCGCGCTTGCTTGAACACTTCTTATCTGATACATGGAATATGAATGAGAGCTTTGGATAATAGTGCATTGTCATGCTCATATAAACCACTGTTTTAATGTTGTTTAGTTAGTTTAAACTTTTGAGACCTTCTTATTCCTCACTCCTTGCTCACCCCCTCCATCTCACTTCAATGTTCATGAACTCAGCATGATATGCTTATATTCTCACTGTACTGAAAAGGAGGTAAAAACTCCTCCAGCATAACCAACTTTAAACTTACTGGTCTATAATTATGTGGGCCAGACCTATAGCGCTTTTTGATGACGGGAACCACATTTGCCTTGCGTCAGTCTCCTGGTACTACACCAGTCACCAGAGAATCTCTAAATGTCTAACAGTGGTACCGAAATAACAGAAACGACTCTTCAGAACTCTTTGGTTAGCAATTATGCCCTGAGCTTTGTTCACATTAATTTTATTTAACTGGGCTTGGAAGATTTCTATACGCAGCCAATTTATTATATCAATTTGATGATAACCAACCCAGCACTGCCTACATCCTGCTCTGGCCTGCAACAACATTTATTACCCCTCCACATCCAGAAGTGATCTCACCCACATCAAAAGTGACCCTTCCAATATCAGCAGTGACCCCTCCCACATAAACACTGACCCCACTCACATCAGGAGTGACCCCCCCCACCCCCGCATCAGCTACTTTCTCCTCTGTTATGTATACAGAGATTTTGGCATTTATATGTTTAAATAATTTCTTGGGATTTGTTTTGCTGTCCTTGGCAATTTGTATTTTAGCTGATTTGATCACCTTTATACAGATTTTTATTAAGCTCTTTGCAATTTTTAAAGGCTAATGCTGACCCTTCTGGCATTTTCTGAAAGCCTTTTTTATTATTTATTGCCCTTTTAGCAGAAAGTAGAAGCCATGTTGGATTTAATTCCTCCCCCCTCCCATTTGGCTACTATGTCATTATTTGGTTAAAGCTTGCTCCGATATCTATACCTGTTGTCGCCCTCAATAATGGAAATTGCCTTTTAAAATTAAATGTTTTTGTCCTCCTGGTCTGTGTTTATTTATTCCAGCTTAGACAGTTTTGGAAACCAGCATAGACTCGTCCCTTTTAAGTACCAGCAAGATGTTGTACACGGAATTTATTTCTTTCAGTTACATACAATCCTTCCTCAACTTATGTTGCACCAGTAAGTTCTCTTTTAACAGGCGGTAACCCCCACAGTTCATAATCTTGGTACTGCAAGGAGTATTCCACCCCAGAAAAGACTCCTGGAGCAACTTCTAGCTTGACTACAAGGGTATACAGAGCAACCCCATGAGATTAAAGTTGATGGGCCAGACCAAGAGCAACAATCTTGGACACCAGTCGCCCTTGTTCAGATGACAGTCTTGGTTACAGCAAGATTCTCCAACCCCAGGAAAACTGATATCCTGTACTACAGCTTCACATCTAGATCGACCAGGTCAGAGGCAACATTCTGGACACCATCTGTTTCACAGGCCAGGTGCTACCACTTCTGGCGCTGTGACTCTGGAACACACCTACTGTACCTGTCCCAAGAACCTCCAGCTCAGTCTACAGCAATCTCCATAAAGTTACTTTAGTCCTTCAGAATCCCTGACCATAAATAAGTTATGGGCTTTACATTGCAGTCTGGCAATAACCTAGCTGCAAGGGTTATGTCTTTCCTTTCATCATCTCCACAATCATTAAGATCAGACCACAGGTCTAACCATAATTCTTCTCTGAACATATCAACCTAAAAAACCTCTATCAATAATCTAACCTATTATTTTCTTTTTTGGTCTAACGCCTACCTACCAACCCATGTTACTCAAGGCAAGTTACTCGTTACCGCCACCATCCTGCTGGCATTAGCCGATACATTTACAGATAGCAATAATTATCATCATGACTTAGCAAATCTCAAATCTTTACATGGTCATCTCCATTCACACTGCAAAATACATTTTCATGCATTTTAAACATGTGTTCACATAAAGCCACATGTTAATATACACAAAGAATTCACAGACACAGGGGGTTAAACTCCTGTACACTACACAAAGTTTTCATAGACAGTGACCGCTCCAAAAAGTTCAGTGTCACGATCTGCAAATTCCTCTCGAGTCCTTGTATGCATGCATACTGTGTTTCAGATTCTGTAGTTTGTAATTTGCTATGGGTTCACACTGCAATAGTTTACTCCTCCCAACTAGCCAGGTCCAGTGCAAGCACTTCCTCTTCTGTTGACTCCTATAAAAGGCACCTCTACCATCAATCTATGTGCCTGAGAATTGGGTGTTGTTGGGCTAAGTCTCTGCTACTGCCTCAAGCTCTTTGAGTCCTTCTTTGTTGTGTTCCTGGAAGTCCTCATTCGTTGTGTTCGCTGTGCATCCCTCGCTAAGTCATGTTTGTCTGTTTATCTGTAATTTCTAACAAACCTAATGTTACGGTTTCATGGCTTTGTTGAGCTAACATAAGTAAACAGAATCAAAGGGGAAACCCTTGAAACGAATACAGAGAAATGGATCCTTGAACCATGGAGCAAGACTCCACCCACCACGGTCCAGACATATGGACCAGCAATGCAAATATTGTCCCCGCAAAGTGAAAGTCCATAAGGCAAGAATCTGGGGTCACAGATCTGAAGCGCAGATTAGGACTGAAAATCTGAACCACCGCTGGACACTGAAGTTCCAGCACTATAACATTAAACTCTCCCGAGGGACTGCACGTGAAACACGAACTCCGCTCAGTAGACAGCATGGGTAACACGAACTCCACAAGTGAACTGCATCAGGAACACAACTCCCCAAAGGGACAGCACAGAAACACAAACTCTCCAGGAGGACTGCACGGGACACTAACACTGCAAAAGACAAGGGGACTGCACGGGAACACGAACTCCGCCAGGAGGGACTGCACGGGACCACAACTCCGCTAGGAGGGCAGCTGCAAGGGAACACAAATCCGCCAAGGACTGCACGGGAACATGAACTCCGCCAGGACGGACTTTACGAACACACACTGCCAGGAGACCTGTGCACGGAAGAAGAACACTGCTAGGAGGGACTACACGCGGAACACGAATTCCGCCAGAGGACTGCACGGAACACGAACCTCCGCCAGAGGTCTGCACGGAACACAAACACTGCCAGGAGGACGCATGAACATGAACACTGCCATAGGGACTGCACGGAACACGAACTACGCCAGGAGGGACTGCACGGATCAACGAACTCCACCAGATGACCTGCACGGAACACGACTCCGCAGAGGACTGCACGGAACACGAACTCCACCAGGATGGACTTCACGAACACAAACTCCACCAGAGGACGCACGGGAACACAACTCTGCCTGAGGACTGCACGGGAACAACAAACCCGCCAGGCGAGGACTGCACGGGAACACGAAACTCCGCCAGTGGGACTGCACAGGAACATCAACTCGCGCCAGGAGGGACTGTCACGGAAACTACAACCGCAGGAGGACTCACGGATCACGAACTCGCGCCCAGAGGGACTGCACGGGAACACGAACTCCGCCGATTAGGGACTGGCACGAACACACTCCGCAGGAGGGCTGCACGAACACGAACTCCGCCAGGAGGACTGCACGGAACATCTGAACTCCCCAGGAGTGAAAGCCGGGAACACGCACTCCCCTGAGGGACCTTCACGAACGACGAATTTCCCCCCAGGAAGGACTGCACGAACACAACTCCGTCAGAAGGGACTGCACGGAACACGAACTCCGCCTGGATGGAACTCACGTAACACGAACTCCGCCTGAGGACAGTGCACGTAACACGAACTCACCAGAGACTGCACGGTAACACAGACTTCCGCCAGGAGGGACTGCACGGGAACACGAACTCAGCCAGGAGGGACTGCACGGGAACACGAACTCCGCCAGAAGGGACTGCACGGGAACACGAACTCCGCCAGGAGGACTGCCCGGAACACGAACCTCCCGCCAGAGGGACTGCACGGTAACACGAACTCATCCAGATGGACTCACGGAACACGAACCACCGCAAAAGGGACTGCACGGGAACACGAACTCCTCCAGGAGGGACTGCACGGGAACACGAACTCCTCCAGGATGGACTGCACGGGAACACGAACTCCCGCCAAGGGACTGCACAACAAAAACTCCGCCAGAGGACTGCACGGAACAGAACTCCGCCAGGAGACCTGCATCAAACACGAACTCCGCCAGGAGGGACTGCACAAGAACACGAACTCAGCCAGGAGGGACTGCACAAGAAAACGAACTAAGCCAGGAGGCACTGCACGGGAACACGAAATCCGCAAGGAGGGACTGAACACAACACGAACTCCGCCAGGAGGAACTGCACGGGAACATGGAACTCCGCCAGAGGGACTGCACGGGAACACGAACTCCGCCAGAGGGACTGCACGGAAACACAAACTCTGCGAGGAGGGACTGCACGAGAACACGAACTCTGCCAGGAGGTACTGCACTGGAACATGAACTCCGCCAGAAGGGATTGCACAGGAGCATCACTTCCACAAACTGGCCCATAAAATTATCCCGTAACAGTCTGAGGAACTTTCTTCCATTTGCTTTTGAAGCAGAACGTTGACCCCAGGTAACATGAATTTCCCATTATCACCACTGTACCCAGTTGTTTTGCCCACTCCATTTGTTTATGCAGCTGAAACACTATCTTCTCAGTGATGTTGGGATGAGGGAGTCTATAGAGTACACCAAAAAGATTTTTTTTTATGTGTCAACCCTACCTTGCATTTCCACCCACAAGGTCCACATTTTACCAATCTTCATCTGCTATTGCGGGGATTATGTAGAATATGCAGTCAAATGAACTACTTACACACACTACACAGCAGCAAAACGGCGGTACATTTTTTCATGTCTTTTAAGGACGTTTCTTAAATTTTGCATTTATGTCACAGTGTCAGGTGGGATGTATGGCGCACGTTGGATGCTGATTATTACAACTGTATATTGCATTTGTACAGGTCCGTTCACTATGGCTATCTTTGGCCTGCAGGATGTGGCGCCGAACTGCGCGCACGTATTTGGCGCTGAAGTACGGCTCCAATCGTCGCAGTAAGATTACTGGTAATCCACCGGTTCGTCATAGAAGAACATTGGATTTCTTCGCTCCTTCCCGCTCGGCGAATCCGCCGCGGGAGGAAAGTGACATGCCACATTTTCCAGCGCAATACGTGCCGTGGATAATGCAAGTCAAAGGCCGCGGCAGCGCACCCGCCCCTTATTCAATTACGGCTTGAATAAGCCGTGTGAACACGGCCTTATAGTCATATAACCACATAGATGCCACAGGCATGAAAAAAATGAAAAACCATTGTTGTCGAATATCAGTGCATTGGGAACGGGTTAAAAAAATAACTGACATTACAAAGTTGATGTATTTACTGTTGCTATATGTTAGTCCATAAAACTTCCAAAGAATTAGTTATTCATGCATAATACAGCATGCTTTAGGTTTCATAGAGGAATCATCATTTGTTGACTTGTTGGGCAGACCACAGGAAAGCTAAGCATAGCCAAGATAATACACATATACTAATTAGACAATAAAGACATGCCTCTGTTCTGAAGTGGAAGGTATATTGGGTTTGATTATGAAAAATGCCACAAGTTTGAAAACCTTGCGAGAGTTCACAAGTACAGATTATTGTGTTTCAAAGAAAAGGCTAGAAGCAGATACCAGACAGCCCGAGGCTGCCACTGTGTCAGAGCCTCATGGCTCATACATGGGGGGGACTTAAATCCTGTTTCCTGTAAGTCATATGCTCTGGAAATAATAGCATTAAATATAACACGTTCAGTAGAGAGCTCCTCTTGGGCTTGTTGACCTACTTGGTAGGCTGTTTTAACCCCTCACCAACACATGATGTTATGTGGTTGTAAGGGTATATGGAGAAGGCTCACAGGCTGAGCCCACTGCATACCAGGGTGACAGCTGTTAATTGTATTCGAAATTTTCTTTTTTTTTAAAACATTTTATTTTTATCTTTATTTTAATATAAAAAAAAAAAAAAAAAAAAAGAAACCCCAGTTAGTGGTTTTTAGATTTGGAGATCACTCCAGTCCCTGCCATATAACCACTTAGCTGGCATGTTCAATGTAATTTTGCCATATAAGTTGTTAAAAAATGGTGAGGTGCTCTGTTTTGCCAGCCAATGCCCAATCCTTAGCTCTGGTGTGACGGCAGAATGCCCACCACTTATCATAGTAGCTAGGGGCCTAATGAAGGACTTTGAGCCTGCTATCTTACTACTTCTGTTTATACTTACTCTCCCTGATTGTCTGAAAAGGGAGTTTCTCCCGGGCTCCCTGAGATTAGGGTAAATCTCCCCCATAAATGGTAGTTTGCCCCAATCTTAAACCACCGGCAAGGTTGGTATTTACTTTCAGGGACCATTGCCGTATTTTTTTTGTATCGGCATCTTGGGGGCCATGCCTATTAGGGTATTTCACACGGCTTGTTTTGGACACTGAGTTTTCCAGCACCCAAAGCACATCAAAACTCGCTATGAAACATGCATTATATCAGGAGATGGTTTTTAATGCAATCTAATGAAGTTTTGGAAACCGAGTTTCCCACCATATAAATTAATATCCAGGGAAAAAAGTGCCAAAAAAACGCTTCAAAAAAAAACGCTCCAGCGCACTACTATATCACTAGTGCAGCATATATGGATGAAAAAGGGGCCAAACACAATCACAAGTTGACAATGTTTGGTTGGTTTAAGCCTAAGCCTAAATGGTAGTTAAACCAAGTTATACATCTCAGGACTGTTTTTTACTGCTGTGGGTTGCTCTTTAAATACTGGTGTTGCCAGGGTAAAACATCATGAGAAGCTGTCCTGGGTGCAGAGGGACCACATTGTAGCTCCGCTCTAAGGAAAGCTGAATGATGTGCTGTTACCCAGCTTGGATGCTGGTTAGGAGATCCAACGTCCAGTAAAGCTGAAGGATATCACATCAATTGTCAGCTTTCCTCCAAAGCTGTTAGGGTATGTTCATGCAGCATGTTGGATATATTTTTGGATCTGTTTTGGATCCAAAAAATGCTTTCAAAAGGACTGAGTAAATCACATCCAAAATGCATCCAACATGCAGGTGCGTTTGGATGCGTTTTGGCTGCAGCAGAAATACACTCTATAGTTTTAAATAGGGCGTCTACTGCATCAAATGATCAAGAATTGACATGTTAATTCTTTGAACGGATCTGAAAGACGCAGCACAAAGATGCATGTAAAACACAGATCGGTGATCACTTGTCTGAACGCCGAAGTTTGTTTTACATTGAAAGCAATATAAATCACACTGCACATTGTTAGATATGTGTTTGGGTCCATTTAGGGTCCGAAATACGGATCCAAACACGGATCTCAAAGCGGATTAAAAAGCGGATCCAACACGCCGTGTGAACATACCCTTACAAAGACGTGAAAAAGGGGTGTGGCTTTACACAAGAGGATGTGTCATGTAAAACAGGGGGCGTAGCCCACTCCAACCATCAAGGTGGCAAGCTGCAATTCAAAATCTCCCTGAAGGCTACTTCCATAAGTTGCCAAGTATGCTCCTATTACACCCCTGCCCGTTAAAGTACACTGTTCTGCAATATGTTACTATTGCAGAATTGTGTACAATTATCACACCATCCCCCTATAGTAGAAAAGTGCCCAAGTTATGAAAATACTATAATAAAAAAAATCTGAAAATGTTGCTGCAGTGCAAATGTAAAGAATAAAAAAGGCTTTTTTTAAAGTACTAAAACATAATGAAAACTTAAAAAAATTGGTGTCACTGTAATCATACTGAGCTGCAGAATAAAGATAACATGTTATTCATACAGCACAGTGAACTCCATACATATGAAACCCTCAAAAATGGCACAAATTTGGCGGGGGTTCACATTCCACCCCACAAACAAATATTTTTTTATTTCCCAGTGCATTATATGGTACAAGAAGTGATACCACTAAAAAGTGCATCTTGTCCAGCAAAAAATAAATCCTGGCATGGCTATGCAAACGGAAAAATAAAAAAGATATGGCTCTTGGAAGGAGACCAGTGGAGCTGATTCTTGGGTCCCACTAGTGAAGATCATTCTTGAAACCCACCAGTGAAAATAATTTTTGGGTCTCACCAGTGAAGCTCATTCTTGGGGCCCACCGGTGGAGATGATTCGTCGGTCTCACTAGTGAAAATTATTCTTGGGGCCCACTAATGGAGTTGATTCTTGGGGCCAACCAGTGTTTATTCTTAGGGGCCCACCAATGCAGATAATTGTTGGGCCCACCAGTACAGATTATTCTCAGAGTCCACCAGAGCAGATGATTCTTGGGGCCAACCAGTGGGGTAAATTCTTAAGGGTCCATCAGTGCAGATGATTCTTGGGGCCCACCAGTGGAGTTGATTCTTGTGGCCAACCAGTGGGTGTTATTCTTAAGGGCCCATCAGTACAGATGATTGTTGGGCCCACTAGTGCACATTATGCTTGTGCCCACCAGTGCAGATGATTCTTGGGCCCACCATTTCAGATGATTATCAGATTCCACCAGTACAGATGATTCTTGGGGCCAACCACTGGGGTTTATTCTTAATGGCCCACCAGTACAGATGATTGTTGGACCCACCACTACAGATGATTCTTGGGGGCTTCCAGTGCAAATGATTCTTGGAGTCCACCAGAGCCACTAAAGAAATATCACATATATTTATGGTTAGTATTGCAGGTTTGTTTAACCTTTTTCTGATCACCCATTGACAATAAACATCTGGGCGACGGCAGTTTATCTCTGCACAGACGTTCTGTTACAGTAACTGTGCAGCTGTGCAAGTGATTAGCCATTGTCAGTGACAGATGGCTCTCCACTGTGAAGACAGAGATGGTTTACTACCACCCCTGCCAGCTCGATCATTGTAGATACAGCACTCAATTACTCCCAGCTTCTTGCTTCTCAGCGTCGGCTAAGTCGTATCAGAACCAGATCCTTTGTGTAGTAAGTACCCTGTTTGCCCCTGTATTTCCTCTATAACTGGGGCTAATATACCAGCCCTAGTTGCAGGGGCAATCAAGAAAAAAAAATATGTAAAAATGCCCCCCCAAAGGTTTTTTTCTGATTTTGAACAGGGATGGGGGACAGTATGTAAAACAATGTATTAAAAAATACACACAATACAGTATTACAAAAAATTAACAGCCCAAACCGTAACTTTTAGCCCTGCCCCCGATGACCCCTAAACATTATATAAACAAAAACTTATTTAACTTATTTTAGCATCACTTTTGCTGTTAAAAATTTATTTATTTAAAAATGTGAAAAACAGACTTTTTTATTTTTTTTTTTTTTATTTCCCTTGTATAATAAAAAATGGTGATGCGAGAAAGCTGATAGAAATTAAACCTGCGGTACTAAGAAAAAGGAAAAGGGGGGTTTTTTTCACCCGGTCAATAATTGGTTAAGGAACTACTGCCTACTGACAACTGCATTTGAGGTTCTGCATTGTACTGAAAAAAGCTACTATTAACTATTAGCACTTATAGTGAAAAACAATTCATAAATGTCCATGCAGGAAACATCTGACTGCTCCCTTTAGAAAGATAACAGGAAAGTTAACAACATACACCCGCCCAAAGGGGGTGCATAAGCAGAAAAACCGTAGGACGAGGAATAGCACTAAACAGCAGCAGGCGAGTGGGTCAAAAGCGTTTCTTCCATTTCTGAATAGAAGAAAAATAAAGAGATGTGAAGTGATTCCTAATCAGCCCTCAACAGAACGTGCACAAACAAATATTTGCCCCATCACCATTTCTTAATACTTTTACATACTAGGGAAAGACAAACTCAGTTTTAGACCGGCAGTTTTCATACATGTGGGCCCTTTGTGTCATTTGGGGAGGACTGTCAGTTCCGGGGCAAATTTTATCTTGAAACCAGACTCACCATAAAATGTCACAGACACTGCTGTGTGCATAAAAATGATGATGGAAGAGCCCAAAACCCAATATATAACATTTACTTTGCAGCAGTGTTGGCGGTCAGTTTCGCTCTCAAAAGTGCAGTCGGGAAATACATTTCTGTACTGCTCTTACATTTGCCATGATGAGCTGCTACTTTGGGCACCAGTCGAGAGCCCCATTTTCTTTTTTTTGGTACTTTGTGTATAAAGTTCATGATCCACATGTCACAATGTCCACCACGTTCCAGACCTTGGATGCATCTGTTTCTCCCCTCGACACCTGCTTTGCTCTGCTAAGTACTCACCTCTCACCGTTCCTACTTCACTTTTTTCTCCTTTGAGCTTCCTCTGCACCCGTCCATTAGGGCATGCACGCCAACTCTCTGAAATTGAAAGGGCCCGTGTATGGCACCCACCTTCCCTTACAGTCTATAACAAGTTACCTGACCTTTTTAATATTCGCTTCTCGTCTATCCTTCTGTCTACTGCCTGCCCTAACCATTTGCCTAATCTCCAACTACAACTGCACACCATCTGTCTTGACCATCTGCCTGTCTCTTGACCACATCACAGCCTGTCCCTGAGTACCTCATTGGCACCTTGGCCATACCAGGGGAAATGGCTTGTGGTTCACCGCAGAGAAGTCCATCCTGCCTTGTGGCAGACTCTGGGAACCCCTTTGTCTCCGGTCCCTGGCGTGGTATTTCGACAATTCTGGCAGTTGAGTCTGCAGATCTACTATTTACCTAACACCAAATAAGCTTCTATCACTTTATAGTAGAAAGTGATTTCCAGCTTCCAACAGCCTTTTTTGGCTGCTGTATGTAAGGACTTGAATTAGTTATCTGCTTCATTTTCTTTGATCATCATTTTACACAAAATTGGGTTGATATTTTAGAGCAATTATTGGTTTTCCATAGAGTTATGGTCTTAATATGCAATGGTTTCAGCATGGTTGTCCAGAACCAATTAATATTGCATGTTGAGGGACCACTGTACATTATTTTTTAGTGTTGAATCTACATATTAAGATAAAAAGAAACACTTGTACTTACATACATACTGTGACGCCTCGCTTGCGTCCGGGAAAAACGCCCCCGGGGCCCGCCTGTGGTACTTTGCCACATCGCTGCTTGGTAGCGAGTGGCACACTGCAAGGTTTCTTTTGGCTTCAGCCTGTTTTTTTGTTCAGGCATACAAACAAAACATAAACATAAACGGAAAAACCTCGGCCGGCTGGCCACTAACTACACACATTAGTCCCTTTCTATTCCGGGGCCCCACCAAACGCCGATACCACAAAACCCCTTTACCCACTTCCTGCGGGTTTTCTGGCTTCTCCCGCCTCGGGGGGCCAGAGCTCTCTCCTTACTCTGCTGCCCCAACATCCAGTGAAACCCACGCCCCCGATCACTTTGGAAAGACAGGTTTCTTTTTTGCCCCCGGGGACGGGCCCCAAAAAACCCGCGGGAACCGGAACCTGGGACGGGGGAACACCACCCACCCCATCTGCGCTTTTCCGGGAAGCAACCCTAATGGCTGGATACCACCCATCACATACATCTTCACAACTCAGTGTTGCTTGACAGAAAACCCCATTTGGTTCCCCCCACCAAGACCAGGCTCTTGGTGGCATGTCTCTACCAGAACGACTCCACCTAGTGGCAGAAACAGGCAACTACTCTTTGCCACTCTGCGACAATACCTACACACACATGGCGTAATTTAGCTTTAAAGGGAGCAACTTCCTGAACTTGTGACTTTTCCAAAAAGGGAAAAACGAAAAAGAATCAAGCAGCAATCTGAGATGACCAATTTTTGCAGGTTTAAAAAACCTTTTATAGCTTTCTTTTTGGGCCTCCTTTTTAAAGGTTTAAACCCCCCTTTATCCCCCAAACATGGAATCCAGGCCGGACGAATTTTAAAAAAAAAGCCTGTATTTTTTAATAAACAAGCACCGACTGCCCACTCAATGAATGGGGAATTCCCAATGCGGAATCTGCGGAATTTCACATTAAAATCTATCATGTAAACATCGTCTACCATCTAAGTACAATTAATACATTTACTAAGGTCTCTTTGCAACAATATGGCTCTCACTGAACTTACTGAAGTAATTTCTGGATGCTCAAGCGTTTGGGACAGTTTCCTCTAGGGCCCGTCCACATGTAAAGAATTTATAGTCAGTTTTTGACATAGATTTGGATTTTCAAAACTGTCAAAAATCGACTGTAAAACCATCCCTATAGACCTCAACAGAAAATCCAAGTTGTAGTCTACATGACTCCACTATTTATTCCAAAAACTTGGAACATGTTCATTTTTGCACCGTATTTCAATTGGAAAGAGACAGAATATTTACTATTAAGTAAATGGGATGACTTGAAAAATGGACAGAAAGCTTTGTTCTTGTTTTTGGTGTGGATCCCCGTCAAAAAATTCAATAGTTTCTCTATTTATGCCAACTGACAAAAACTGATGAAAAATCGAATCTGAAAACCGTACCAGAAAAGCACCACAAAAGACAACCAAGTGTAAAAATATGTGTTCCAAAATTGTTTCGTTCAGATTCTGATTCAGAATCTGACATGTATTTTGTCATTTGCCGTGTGGACACCTTCTTAGGACAAGTTCACATGGCGTAATTTGGAAGTGTAAATTTATGCTTCCAAATTATTATTATTATTATTATTAAGTATTTTTAGGAGCGCCATTTGAATTTTCCAGGGCGCTGTACCATTCGGGGGGTACATACATTGACATAAATCAAAACGAGTACATTGATAAGGTGAATAATGGGACAATTGGCACGACAGGAGGGAGAGAGGACCCATACCCGGCGAGGGCTTACCAATCTACAAAGGAGGTGGGAAAGTGACAGGGGTGAGGGGGCAGACATGGTCTGGGGAGGAAGTAGTGACAAGTTTATTGAGTGGTTGTAGGCAAGCCTGATGAAATGGGTTTTCAGGTTGTTTTGAAGGTGGTGAAAGTGGAGGTGAGTTGATGTGTTGGGGCAGTGAGTTCCAGAGTGTGGGTGGAAGCACGGGAGAAGTCTTGGAGAAGGTTGTGTGAGGAGCCTGATAAAGGGGGAGAAGCAGAGGAGAGGTCCTGAGAGGAGCGGAGATTGAGTGAGGGGAGCTAGTTGGATAAGTAGGGCTCACAGAGGGTATGGTAGGGGAGAGGTCGTGGAGAGCCCCTTGTAGGTCATGGTTAGTAGGCTTGAAATTTGGCATTTCGTTGGGGATGGGCCAGCCAGTGGAAGGGATCGGCAGGAGGGGAGAGGCAGAGGGTAGCGAGGTGAGAGTGGGATAAGACGGGCAGCAGAGTTAAGGAATGGATTGGATGGGGAGCAAGGGTGTAGACGGGAGGCACTGAGGAAGGATGTTGCATTAGTCTAGGCGGGAGATGACAGGGCCATTGGACCAGGCATTTTTGTAGTGTCAGAGTTGAGGAAACGAGAAATGAGCTTCAAAATATGCTTCAGTAGAGGTGTATTTCGAAGTGAATTTTTCGCAAAGTCTTGAGCGTATTTTGTGGTACTTTCTCCCGAAAATACATTCCACTATTGTTTACCATATGGAATTGTTTATGGCCATAAAACGCCTCATGGAATTGACAAGGCACTTAAAATTTACACCAGTAAAAACCGTATCGAAATAGCGCCGCAATTAGGCTTGTAAAATATGCGGTGTGTGACTGACGGCACGTATTTTACATTGGATTCAGTGAGAGCTGCATAGAACATTGTTTGATGCTTATTATTTCACGTATTTCAGCGCAAAATACGCTCCAAAACAAGCAGAAAATTATGCCGTGTGAACATACCCTAACTGACTGGGTTGTTTCTATCTCTGAGCAAAACACAAAAGGCTTTTTATTTTTTTCTTTTAGCCCCTTTTGACTTTTGGATTTTGGGTTTCCCCTAATGCCAATAAGGGCTTTGTGCGGGATTGCGTGCGACCCCTTTAACAGGCGCGGGGAAGTTTTGAAGGCTCCTCGCTGCCATGTTTTCGTTTTCCCCCCACTTCGGCAACAGGCGGGAAGGGGGGGAAACCCCCACTTGGTAAAAACCCAAATGCTTATATGCAATGTTTAGGTTGTAAAACGATTGTCCCCCCCTAGTTTTTAAGCATTTTAGAGAACTCAAAATTAAAGTAAAAAAAATAAATTAAAAAATTAAAAGTTTTAAAGTGTAAAAAAAAATTCAAATTCAAATCATCCCTCTTTTGCCATTTTACCAATAAAAAAATAAAATAACAAAAAAGTTACACATATTTGGTATCATCGCATCCGAAAAAGTCTGATATATTAAATATAAAACCCTTTTCAGTACGCTGAACACCGAGAAGAAAAAAATCCCAAAAGGCAAAATTTGGTTTTTTGGGCATTTAGTCTAGTGGGTTTTCGATTGCGGGGATCGAGATCGTCATGCGATTCGGCCGCTACGATAAGGTTTTTCGTTGTGAGCATTGTTTTGGCGATGACCATTAAAGTCTATGGGGGGAGCAACAACACCTTATTATTACACCCAAAAAAGGTGGGAAGCTGAAATTAACAACCCCAAAAATCCAAATGGGTACGTGTACATTTAGGCAACACACTTAGGTTTAAAAGTACAGAAAAAAGTCCCAGCCATTTCTATCCGTCTTGACCACACCTGACCTTAAACCTGCATCATCCCCAATTAAAAAGTGCCAAAGGCCGTATGATTTGAACCCTTGTTACTTAACTGGAATTGAATATCCCTGTCCCGGGGAAAGCGCATGAGCCCCCCAAACCGCATGCCCCCCCATTTAAAAAATGCCCAAAAAGGACTTTAACCCCCATTTTATTTCACTGGACATGACTATACCCGTCCTGGGGCCCCGCATGAGCCCCAAAACTGCAGACCCCAAAATTTTAAAAAAT
>JAODAL010040493.1:0-36854 GCA_025379985.1 Phyllomedusa bahiana
CCCCCACACACACAACAAAAACAACAACACACACAATATCCCTTCCCTGTTTTAGGTCAATTATTAAATTATTTATATTTATCAAATGCCAGAATGATTAGAGAGAGAGAGAGAATTTTTAAGGCATTTTTATTACTTTCTACAAAATCAAAAGTTTCCATACACTAGGATTACTCTGCCTTTAAACAATTTGGGACAGCCCATATGATGATGTAATGTCCTTGTAAGCTTCTGATAGGTTTATTGGCAACATATGAGTTAGAGACATAGCTGTGGATGTATTTTTTATGCATTCCAGAAACACACTGCTTCTGTGTGTAACATCATGGGAAAGACTTAGAAAATCAGCCAAGATATCAGGAAGAGATGTGGACTTGCATAAGTCTGGATCATCCTTGGGTGCAATTTCCAGATACCTGAAGTTGTCTCATTCATCTGTACAAACAATTATACACAAGTACAAACCAGATGGGAATGTCCAGACATCATACCGTTCAGGAAGGAGATGGGTTCTGTGTTTTAGAGATGAACGTGCTTTTGTCCGACATGGGCATATCAAGCCAAGAACAAATGCAAAAGACCTTGTGAAGATGCTGGCGGAAACTTGTAAGATTTTGTCATTATCCACAATTAAACGAGTACTGTATCAACATAGACTGAAAGGCCACTCTACCAGGAAGAATCCATTACACCAAAGAAACATTTAAAAGCCTGATTAATGTTTTCAAATGCACCCAGGAACCAAGACCTACATTTCGGGGAGCCATTGTTCTGTGGTTGAAGGGGGACTTAAAATTAAAACTTTTTTGGCCGTAATGATCATTGCTATGTTTGGAGGAAAAAGGGAGAAGCTTGAAAGCCTAAGAACACCATCCTAACTGTGAAACACAGTGGTGGCAGCATAATGTTGTAGAGTTGTTTTGCTGCAGGAGAGACTGGTGCACTTCACAAAATAAATGGTATAATGAAGAAAGAAGATTATGTGGCAATACTGAAGCAACATCTCAAGACATCAGCCAGGAAGTTAAAGCTTGAGCAGAAATGGGTCTTCCAAATGGACAATGAAAAAACTTTGAGACTCTCGGTTCACATATCTTGATCAGAACATGTTTAAGCTGCCCACGCCCTTTCAACGTGATCTCAAATGGGCAGTCCTATCCTATCTTTAAACCCCTCAATCGAGCCAATCAGGCCTCTCGCTGGGTCAACCGACCTCCTTATTCAGAGAGAAAAAAATAAAAAACACCCAACCTGCAAAGCTGGGCCCCTTCTTATGACAGCCTGTGAGAGTGGGCGGGGACAGAAACCCAAAATGGAAGCCCCCTTCCTTCCCACATAGGTTAAAATCAATGTACACCAAGTATAACGTATGTTTCTGCACACAAAAAACATTTCTAAAAAAAACGTATGCAAACCTGGGTGCCACTGGCAGGGCTGCGGCACACATGTAATTATACATGTACCCCACACAACCGCCGCCAGCGGCCAAGTTTTCTGCAAAAAGGGCAATACACTACGTGGAAATCCCTAAAGAAGCATTTATGCTATCTATCATACATGAAAAAACTTTGAGACTCTCGGTTGACCCAGCGGGAGGCCTGATTGGCTCGATTGAGAGGTAAAGATAGGATAGGACTGCCCGATTTGAGATCACGTTGAAAGTCGTGGGCAGCTTAAACATGTTCTGATCAAGATATGTGAACCGAGAGTCTCAAAGTTTTTTCCTGTATGATAGATAGCATAAATGCTTCTTTAGGGATTCCACGTAGTGTATTGCCCTTTTTGCACAAATGGACAATGACTCGAAGCATGCTGCCAAACTGGTTAAAGACTGGCTTAAGGATAACCAAGTCAATGTTTAAGAGATGCCATCACAAAGCCCTGATATTAATCATATTATCATTTTATGGGCAAAGCTAAAAAGGCAGGTGCGAGCAAGGAGACCTACAAATATGGCTCAATTACACCGGTTCTGTCAGGAGGAATGGGCCAAAATTCCTACCAACTATTGTGAGAAGCTTGTGGAAGTATCCAAAACGTTTGAAACAAGTCATACAGTTTAAGGGCAATACTACCAAATACTAATGACATGTATGGAAACTTTTGAATTTGCAGGAAAGTATAAAAATCCCTTTAAAAATTTTCTTTTTTTATTATTCTGGGCTTTCGCAATATATAATAATTTTGGTTAATAACAGACCTAAACCAGGTAAGGTTTATTCTGATTTCATATCAGAAGGTGAGGAAAAACATGAATGTGTGTCTTTTTATATAGTGTATGTAAACTTCTGGTTTCACCTGTATGCATCAATATCTTTTGATAGCCATAGATTTTTTTTTATTTTTTCCACTTACAGAACTGTGTAAGGCCTTTTTGTGTGGGATGAACTTTTGTTTTCATTGGTACCACTTTGAGGTTTGTATGACTTTTTGATTGCTTTTTCTTCCATTTTTTGTGCTGCGGGATGAATGAAAATTGCAATTCTGCGGCTTCTTTTATGTTTTTTTTTTCTACGGCGTTCACAGTGTGGGTTAAATAACATGACAGATTTATAAGCTTAGTGGCTATGTGGCGATACAAAATATGCGGACTTTGTTTATTTTTTTATCTTTTTCCCCTCTGTACAATAAAATAACTACTTTAACACTGCCTCCGATGTACAATAATATAAGTACTATAACACTGCCTCCTATGTACAATAATATAAGTACTATAATAATGCCTCAGAAATACAAGAATATAACTACTATAATACTTACCCTATGTAAAAGAATAAAACTATTATAATACTGCCCCTGTGTAAAAGAATGTGACTTCTATAATGCTGCTACTACTATGTACAATAATCTAACTACTATAATACTGCTCTTATGTACAAGAATATAACTACTATAATACTGCCACCTATGTACAATAATATAACTAATATAATACTGCCCCCTATTTTGAATAATGTAACTACTATAATACTGCTCTAATGTGCAAAAATATAACTATTATAATACTGCCTCCTAGGTACAAGAAACTAACTACTATAATATGGCCACCTATATATAAGAATATAACTACTATAATATTGCCTCTATGTACAAGAATATAACAGCTATAATACTGCCCCCCTATGTACAAGAATATAACTACTGTAATACTGCTCCCTATGTACAAGAATATAACTACTATAATAGCGCCTCCTACATAAAAGAAAATAACTAATATAATACTGCCCTCTATGTACAATAATATAACTACTATAATATTGCCATACATAACTTTTTGTAGTATTCAACTTATGGATCTAGGTGAATAATAATTTTTATAAATATATTAAAATTGATTATTGATAGTAGAAAATAGATAGTAGTTAGAAAATTTTTGTTTTCCCCTGAAAACCATACTTTTTATTTATAAAAATGAGTTACAAAATGAATAGACATGAAAAGGTTAGAAATAATTTTTTATTTGAAATAATTTTCTATTTCAAAACTTTACTTTTGCTCCCCTTGCGAATACGGCATTCTAACCTTTTTGGGCTTCTACGTTAATTTGCTGGGTAATGGGGAAAAAATTTCCCCCCATACTTCCAGAAGCGCCTCCCACAATTTGGGATTGCTTGATGGGCATTTTTTGTGTCCCATACACCCAAGCGCCCCCCACAACGCTAAATGGGGTTGAAATCTGGGGGGGGGGCCTGGCCCATTTCCCATTACAGATAGAATACCACTCCCTGCTTTTCCCCTAAATAGTTTTTGCATTTTTGGAGTGTGCTTTGGGTCATTGTCCTGTTGCGGGATAAAATTGGCTCCAATAAGCCTGTCCCCAGGGTATGGCAGGTTTTGAAAAATGGAGTGATAGCCTTTCCCTTATTTAAAATCCCTTTTACCTTTAAAAAAATCCCCCATTTTCCAGCAGCAAAGCAACCCAGACCACAAATCCACCATGTTTGGGAACAGAGGGGTCAGGCACCCTCCAATTTTTTAGTTGTTCGGGGCTCCAAATTTCTTCTGTGTGATCCAAACACCTAAAACTTCGTTTGTCTGTCTATAACACTTTTTCCAATTTTTTCCTCTGTCCAATGTCTGTGTTCTTTAGCCCCAATTAATCTTTTCCTTTTATTAGCCGTCTCAGATATGGCTTTTTTCTTTGCCACTATCCCTAAAGGGCCAGCACCCTGGTCTCCACTTTACTGTGACGGACACGGGGCATTTGCGGGTACTATTTAATGAAGCTGCCAGTTGGGGGACCTGTGGAGGCGCCCGATTTTCTCAAACTAAGACTCTAATTATTGTCTTGTTGCCAGTTGTGCAGCGGGGGCCTCCCACTTCTCTTTCTACTCGGGTTTAGAGCCTGTTTGTGCTCTTTTAAAGGGGAATTACTCCAGTTGTAGGTAATCTTCAGTTCTTGCAATTTCTCGCAGGGGAATAGCCTTCATCACTCAGCACAAGAAAAAACGTCGAGTTTCAATGAAAGTTCTCTTTTTTTGGCCCCATTTTACAAATTTTAAATTTTGAACCAACAAATGAATGCTCCAGATTCTCAATAGCTAAAAGGGGAAGGTCATTTTTTATAGCTTCTCTAATCAGCAAAAATGTTTTAAAGTTGTGTAACATACTTGCACAAGGCTTTTCAAGGGGTTCAAAAATACCCAATTTTGCCTTCTTACACAGTTAAAAACCCAAAAATGTCCATTAGAACCCATGGAGTGAGGGTTGTTGGAAAGGGGGCCTTATACACCTATGTAGAATTGCATTAAAAACCCAGACGAACTAAATAGTCTTTTTCCCATTTAACAATGTATAGAGTGTATTTCTGATTCATTTAATGTTAGCTTCTTTTAAAAAAAAACGTTCTTCTCTTTCAAAAATAAGCATTTTCAAAAGGACCCCAAATTTTAAAAGGGTAGTGTGTGTTATATATAATTTTTTAAATTTATTCACTTAGTCCAAAAAGGGGAAGACAAAAAAAAAGTTATGGGTCGCATGAAATGGCGCTTTGGCGAAAATTTAAGAAATAAAAAATGTTTGGATTTTTTTCATGAAACTTGAAAAACCCAAAAACCCCTCCATTAACAGGCACAATACTTTTTTTTTCACGATTCTCCCCCGACTTAGAATTTTTTGGTCGTTTTACAGTATATTCCAAAATGGGGTGATTAACACCATTGCAAATTTAATCTCGTCTTGCAAAAAAAAAAACCCCTTAATTGTTTCGGTAGGTGGGTAAATGAAAGAGCTAAGGCTCTTGGAAGGCGAGGAGGAAAAAAAAAATACCGTAACAAAAAGTAAAATATAGGCTGATTTGGAAAGCGATTAACCCCTTAAGCTGAATGCCTGAAAGTGTTAATAACCAAAACATTTTTTTTTTAATTTTCCTCCTTGCGTTTCAGGTTTTAACTCTTTATTTTTCAATGAGCAGTTTTTATAGGCCTCGTTTTTTTTCGAGACGATGTAATTTATGGGGGAAAAGATTTAAGTTTCACTTAATAAACGCAGAAAAAGTTTTTATTTTTTTTTTAATTTTTTTTCAAATGTTTTTAGTTTTTTTCATTTTTTTTTTTACACCATCCACATTTTACACTTTGATTAATTCTACAGGTTATTACTGTCGTGTGGGAAACCCAAAATTTTTTACATTTTTTTGTGTGTGGTGTAATGTATTTTCAAATAATTTTTTTATTAAATATTATTTTTAATTTATAATTTTTTTTTTTTTTTTTTTTTTTTTGCACTTTTTTGTTTTTACTTTTTTTTTAAACCCGTGAAGGGGGAAAACTGTGTTTTACTTTTTTTTTTTATCCACTTTGTTGATTGCATATTTTATATTGCTAAAACATCATTTAAACTGAGTCAGTCTGCACAGGGAAAGATCAGGGGACACACAGCTGCCCGATCACTGGCTTGTTTTCATGGGGAGCCCGGGGTACTCTAGGGGCCCCCGGGGGTGTCTTTGGGACCTTTCCCTGGGCCCGTTGGGTCCCCTGGGTTTTCTCGATCACCCCGACAAGCAGGGGGAAACACTTTGATTTTCCCGCGTGCGTATTGGCAATAAAAGGGTTTTAAAGCACCGGGGCATAGTTTCCGCTGCTCCCGAGCTTTAGGGGCTGTGCTGTGAAAGGGCTTGAGTACAGCCCCGATCCCAGCGCTGCTCGGGGTGCCCGGGGGCCACAACCCGATGGCTGCACGAGAAAAAACGGTGGGGGTGTTTAAAAGTTAAAGGGGAACAATTTTCACTCAGGGCGACAGTCCCAAAAAAGCAAGTCCATAGTTTTGGTCTATTTTTTCGGCCAAAAAAATTTTGCCCAAATTTTTCGTATAAATGAAATTTTAAAATCCCCAAACTAGGCGCATCAAAAGCCCGAAAAAACATTGTAAGGCACCTAAAAAGGCGCTAACATAAAGTGTGCAAGAAAAAAACGGAAGATCAGCTCAGCCCCTTTTTTTCAGTCCAAAATCCTTGTTCAAACTGGGTCCCACCCCCGTACTCACAGTGACGGAAAAAACCCCCGGGTGTAAATGAGTAGGCCGTGTAAGACCCCTTTGGGAGAGGGCTTGAAAAGCATGACATTTTTTTTTGTTTTCTTGGGGTTTCAAATATTTTTATATGACTTAAGAAATAAAGTGCGTTTTAATTTTGAAAAATTCTGGGGTGTGGAGTTTTTCCCCCAAATTTTGGTCAAGCATCACTATGTAACAATGATATGCTGGCGTTCCTAAAACAATCACTATTGGGCCCCATTACAAACACTAGTAAAAAACGTTTTTACGCCGCAAATGCCAATGCACCTTTTTGGCAAATCAAAATTTATTATGCAAGTATACCAAAAATACAATTTTTTAAAGGGGTGTACTTTCAGGCGCACTTTACACAGATTAAATGTGTCTAAAAATTGCCGCGTCGATGCCAATTTTCTGACATGTCACCCTTAATTCATGCATATATTCAGTCCTGAATTCCCACTGTTTTCTTTGTTCAGGTGTTTTTTAATGTTACTTCAATAAACGTTTTCACAAATTTTTAATTGGGGTATTATTTATTAAAAATATGGGCCCTTTGTATGAAAATGCCTAAGTGTAAAGGGTTTTCCCTTGTTGCCCATAGCACTAAACAATCTCCCCTTTTATTTTCATTGTCTCTGAAAAAAAAAGAAAGGGGGGGGTCTGGTTGAATGGGCAAAAAAAAGTCTTTGCCCGACGTTTTTATACATGTTTTTCCCCTGAGTTAGGATTTAATTTTTTATGTTTTATGTTTTTTTATCTCACTTATTAGTTTACTAGCGCAGTATAAACGAAAATATCACTTTTATTATATACCTGACCATATGCAGGGAAAAGCTTCCCATTAGCCTGGTCTTGGTCTGTGAGTCTCTCAAGATGGTAGTTGGTAGCCTTCTGCCAGGCCATAGAGGGCATAAGCCTAGAGTAACTCTTGAAGAAGCTAATTAATAACGGTTCTAAATAATAACTATCTCTCCCCCATAATTACCCTTTCTCCCCCAACATGCTGTTCTATACTTTGTTTTTTTAAAAGGGGGCATCCCCCCGGCATAGGACAAATCCGGCCGGTTTTTCGGGCCGTCCCCTGGGGCCCGGGGGGGGGGGGGGGGGCTTTTCTCCGCGACAAGCAGAGAAAAGCCCTCCCACTTTTCTTTTAGAAACACAATTTCTGTGAAAACCCGGGCGGAAGATTGTGCTTCTCAAAAGTTTTTTCCGCCGGCGGGCCGGCGGGAAAAAACCGCCCGCGGAAAAACCGTGTGTGGGGACTGCCAGGGTTTTCCATTAAAACACAAATTTTGCTCATTTCGGCCGGGGTTTTTTTAGGCGACTGAAAAACCGCAAACCCCGGCTGAAAAAAAACCCCCATAAAAAAAAACCCCGCATGGCGACATGCCCTAACTCCCCCCTTAAAATTTCCTGGGAACCCTGTATTTTTACTCTTCATATGCTGTCAAAAGTCACCAGTACCAAATCTTGGGGCCCCAGTAGAAAAAATGTTTAGGTCTAAAAATCACCCATTGCAAACCTTTTGGGCAAAAAAGTGAGTTTGGACCAAACAGGGGCATACATGTGGCCCTTAAAGTTCTACTGCAGTGCAATGAATATATTGCACTTATGTGTAAGCTTCTAGCAGTGTACCAACATGTACACTACACACTGACAGTCCAATACAGGGTGTTATGGATGTTACAGTGCACGTCGATTCCTTCCTAGCCATCTCTTTAGCTATAATTTTTAACATTCCCATTTTTTAATAAGTGGGATTATAGAAAATTGGGATTATGCAAATTTGCATAAATGTGGTAAATAAGAATAGGGCTTAAAATATCCAGAGTTTGGATCCATACAGTACAGTATATTGGGGGGTTAATAGCAGCCTCTCCCATTTTTATCCTGATAGAGTCCAGGGGTGACATGTGTGACCGTGAGCTGCTCCAGAAGTCTGGTGCCTTTTTTTGTCCGAAAACTGGGAGCCCCCCTTTGTACTTTTTTACATCGCCCCGTACGCCAGAATAGGGGGCATTTAAAAACCCTGCGCAGTGATTTCGGGGGCGTGCGGGGGTTTTAGTTTTTTGTTTAGTTCAGCAAATTCTAGGCGCATCCAGGGGAGAAAGGGAAAAAACCCTTTCCCAAAATTTTCCTGAGCCCAAAAAGTTTTCGTCTTTTGCTAGAATGCACCTGTTTTTTTTACCTGCAGGAGGCGGGTTATAAATCAGGGGGTTCCTTACTATTATAAAAGGTATAAAATTGGGGTCTAATGCAAAAAAACATAATGTCGCCCCAGATGTCATAAAAAACCACCGTTAAGCAAAATTTAAAGGGGTTGATTTTTTGATTTTGGGGAAAGGGGAAAAAGTGTAAAATTTAAAGGGGGTTTCTCGCCAAAGGGTTGCTTTTTTTTTAATGTCTTGCAAAAACAAGTCACGCAAATATGTCCAGTAACGTTCCTACTATTCTTAATTCCCTCTTGATGGGCTGCATCAGCTCCTAGGGACTATAGCTACAGAAACCCGTTCGATATCTCCTAATAGGCGCCAGACGGCTGTATAGTAAGACCTGGCTTCTACTGCAGCTTAAAGCCAGTAAACACCCCCCTGAATTCAAAATGAAATCAAGAAAACAGGACTGAGGTAAGATGAATGTAGTAAGATAACCCCTTTAAGTACTGTTTATTATTTCATTATACATGATATCTAATTCACTGAAAGATGACCCTTTATTTTCATTCTTTGTCTTGTTTGGGATCCAAACCTATTTGATATGGGAATTAAGTTCAGGGTGCGGTTTTATCTATTTATTTACATAGGGCAGGAAGCAAAAATTTTTTTTTTGTTTAATGTAAAAAGATCAGTTTTCAATAACAATCTAGGGTTTAAAAGAAAAAAAAACTGAATACTCCGTTTACACACAATTATGCAAGACAAGGAGTCAGACTCTGATCTAGTTCGCAAGGAGCCCTCATCCAGATCCTAAGAACGTACCCGGGGAAACTAAAATGGGTTTTTTTAAAACTACCTTCTTCTAGCAAGCTATTTAATTTGCCCTCCGGGGCTCAGGATTTTAATTACTTTTAAAACTTGGGTTTTTTTAAAGGGTAAAATCTTGGGTCAGATGTTCTATTGAAAAGGGGATTAATACCCGTTTTCTGAATATCTTGTATGCAGTGTCCAACTGGGATTTTTGATCCCCAAAATATTGATGATGAGGGTGAACATCCCTTATTACGCTTTTATAATCCATTTTTAAAAAAGATACAACTTTTCTTTTTTTCACTGTACACACAAGACAGTTCATCAATAAGGTCAATTTGTAAATCATTTCATAAGACAAAGACAATGGTGATGAGTGATTATTCCAAAGTCTCTTCCAAATGGGATTGTCTTGTGCTGGACCTTGGGACTATTTTTGGGGTTCGACCTGGGGGCCCCTTTGGGGTTTTTCCCCCCATAGAATTGAAGGCATAAATTTAAAGGAATTAAACATTTGGGCTTTTCTTTTGAACTCCCATTGATTTCAAAGAGAGTCCCATCCACCTTCCTTCAAAAAAAATTCCCTTTGGGGGTTGTTCCCCAAGATAGCCCGCCATTCTCAGGAGGTGGGGAAACCCCCGCACCTATTGACATTGAGGATTCTCTATTAATAAAAACCCCAATTTTTATGGTGGGCCCAAAACCCCTTTTAAAATTCTAAAAAAGACTAAAACCCGCTTTAAGGGGATATCATAAATTTGGTTTTTTAAATCGGAAGGATGACCTTATGAAATAAAAAAATCAGGAGAAGTAATTTAAAAAACAAAAAATGTTGTAGACATGTAGATATGCAGAGTCTAATTTTAGATGGGAGTATTTCCACTTTTTGAGGGGTGCCGGGCAAAAGTTTTAAAATAAAGGGGGGATGGGGCAGCGAATGCTTTTTTCCCCCTGTTTTGGGTGTCTTTCCAAAATAAAAGGGATACACAGGAAAATAAAAAAAAAAGTTCAGAGGGTTTCCCCTCCCCAAAATGGACTAAAAACTGAAAATTTAAAAGTGGATTAACACAAGGGGCACAAATTGGCCAAAAACTGGATGGAAGTAAAGTCTTTTTTTTTTTTGGGGGGTTTCCCAAATATTTTAAAAATAATTTGGGAAAGTTTTTTGGAAAAGGGGGGTAGCGGTTTTTATATTAGAAAATTCCCCGAAAAGAACTTTGGGTAACAAAAAAACGGCCCAACTACCTTTCAAAAAAAATACAATGTTTTTTGCCTTAAGTAGACCCTCCCCCAACCTGTGGAAACCCCCTACCAATCTGCTATTGGTATTTCTTAAGGCCCCTGGGTTTGCAAATTTGCTAACATATAGGTTTAAAAAGGGAAATATACATGGTATATATAAATAAAACATTGGGGATTTTAATGGGTATTTTACGTACTTTAAAAAGTAGTGTCTATAGCAAAAAATGCCCAAGGGTCAAAAAGCAATTTTTACCCCCAAAGTGAGGCTTTTTGCCTAAAAAAAAGAACTGTGAATTTAAAAATTAAAACTAGTTTGTTTAATTTTTTTGGGAAAAATTTTTAACCTTCATTGGGTGAATGGAGCCCTATACAAAAGTTTGGTGTACATGTTGTATGGCAACAAACATAGAGCTCAAATATTATGTGAACTGAGGGCCAAAAAACTTAAGACATTGCCTGCCCTTAAAATAGCAGCCCCAAAAAAATTCCGACCCAGGGGTTTTTGTCTTTTGCTTCCTAGCATTCTAGAGGACATAACTTTTTAATGGGATACTTTTTTAATATATGTAAATTTTTTTTAAAAAAACCCTTTAAAAAAAAAAAAAAAATTCTGTTCATGAATTTAGTCCATGGTGGGGTGATCCAGCCCTTTTGGGGGGGTTCCCGTAGTTCTTTATTTTAATTTACCCGTGTGGTCAATTGGTTTAAGTGGAGTTTTGAAAGCCACCAAACCGAGATATTCGGTAATCCTGTGTTTTGTGATGTGTGCTTTTCTCCTTCTTTTTTGCTCTTGAACAGCAAAATTTTTAATTTTTTTGGGCCCACTTGGGTTTTTTCCAGGGAAACTATATTTTTAAAAAAAAAGGAAAAATACCTTTTCCTTTTAAATTTTCTAACATGGAATTTTATTATCCCAAACCCTGGAATGGGAAATTTATTTTTTTAAAAAGCTGCACTATATGTATTATACATAGTTTTTCTTTTGAGGGACATATAAGAACAGGGCGCGGGGGAATATCTAGGGGTTTTTTTTAGCCCGATATCCGGGGCGCCCCAAAATTCATACTTTTTTTAAAACTCCCGCACGCCATCCCGAGGGGAAATTAAAAGCGCAACCACTTTGTAAAGGCCCGATCTCGGGGGGCGGGGGGGCTCTTTTAAAACCCTTGGGGACAAATTCATATTTTAATTTATTGCTTTATTTCAGCATTTTTTAGGTAATTTCTGCTTGGGAAAAGGGTAGGGAAAACTTTCCCAAAAATGGGTTTTAACTGAGCTAAAAATGTCCCGCCGAAACGCTGGAATGCAATTTTTTTAGGACCCGTTTAAATTTTTTTATTAAATTAGGAATCAAAGTTCTCCTATTCCCTTAAAAAAAAAATACCAAACCCGTATTCTTTCTTTTAAAATTGAAAATTTAAAAGTATGTCTCCCCTTTTAAAATCTCTTGGGTTTCCAGGATAAAAGTCCTAAAAAATGACCCTTTTTTACCTAAATTCGTCTACAAATTTTAGAGCCATTTCCCTATTTTTTTTCACCTTTTCCCCTTTTTAAATTTAAAAATAAACCGACCCATTTTTTTCCCAAAATTAATTGAAAAGCCCGGATCCCGAAAAAGATTTTACCTTTTTTTCAGTCAAAAAAAAAATTTGGGTTAAACCTTTTCCCAATATCCAAAACCTTTTAACAGCCAAATTTTTTTTGGAACAGGCAAACTATTTCTGGCCCTTCTGTTAATTTTTCAAAATTTTTAATAATTTTTGAAAAGTACCTCTTTTACTCCCCTTTCCCGTTTTTCTCCCACCCTTTAAAAAATTTTTTTATTGGGGGGGGGCCTTTTTTTTTAAAATTTCCCCTTTACACCCCTAACTAATTTTTTTTTAAACTCTGAAATTTTCAGTCGTTTCTCCCCCCAAAAGGGATGGGTATTTTTAAATAAAGGTTTATATCTTCAAAAGAATGTTTAGACTGTGGGGGCGACATGTATGATAGGGCTTTTCGCCTGTTTTCAGATGTATATTGCGCCTCACCGTTTCCCCGGGTCCGCTGTCGGAACCCCGGGAGGGAAAAAGCTGAAGGAGCGTTTGTGGGCGTTCCCCTTTTTAGGAAGCCCAGATTGAAAACACCCCCCCATTATGAATCCGGGGCGGCCCAAATTTAGGCCCATTACAGCCTGAAAGGGAGCCTATTTTAAAAGTGGTCTACCTGAACCGGAAAGGGGGCGAAGTGGAGCTAAACCCCTTTTAATGGGGGGAAAATGTCCCCGGGTTTTAAAAACTACAAAAATACAAGAATAAAATGATTTTTCTATGAAAATTTAAATTTAAATTTAAAAAAAATTTAATAAAGATATCCAAGTTGTCTAAAAAAGATTTCAATGTATTGAAAAAGTAGATCATAAAATTTATTTTACATTATTTATTTTGCATTTATTTTACATTAGATAAGCCACTGATGATGTTGTACTGATGTTAATTTTTTTCATTTTTAATGCCAACAATTTGAGATGTATTTTTGCTGCTTTCACCTTTTAGTCTATTTAGTATATACAGCAAGAGCCAGCACAGCACCGGTATTGCTGGGACCTGTGGTCCTCCAAGCAGGATTTCTATTCACTGACATGCTTAATGATTTATCTCTGATTTCCAGCCTGTCTAGAAACTTAGTACATGTGAGGCGCCTAAGTTCCACAATGCGCCTCACACACCATCGAGGTGCAGTGAACTTTACACTGCATTTATGAGCACACTTCGGGCGCGGCCATACATCAGGCACAGTTTTAATGATTCATACATGTCGCCCTTAGAGTTCATATCACTACTTTTCCTCTCGGAAAATGCACAATATTTGTAGATCAACTTTACCAAGGGAATAATGTAATCTCCTTCTCTGAGCTTTCTACAACATATTTATTATATAAATTTACAGTATGTTCCAATATTTACAGCTTCAACACCTATTAAAGTCTGTCTCTTGGCCTGATCTTCCTAACCAATTTACAGACTTTCATTGTTTCTTATCTGATAAACAGGGGTACGTGAAAGGGCTATCTTTGATAAATCAAATGTTAGTTAATGATACCTCATAACTGAAGTTTGCCTCTACGACTAAATGGGAAAAAGAGTTAGCAAAACAATTCTCTTTAGATCAGTGGCGGCTTGCCATTCGAACCTCTTCTAAACTATTGAAATGCTAAACCACAGAGAAACAATAAGCAAGATTCATCTTAGATGGTATTTACTCCAAACCAGATTAGCACATATGTTTCCAAATTCTTCCGACATTTGCTGGAAAATTTTTGGACAATAAATTTCCATGCTACATGTTTGGTGGGTTGCTCCTTAATCAAAAAATTCTGGAGGTTGATTTCATGGTTACAGAGGTCATGAACCTTCACATCTCTTTAACGCCTGAGTTAGTGATATTAGACTTTGGCCTTGCTACTATACCTCAACATTTTCGCACTGTTATATTCCATATTTTAATTTCAGCAATGATGGCAGTTGCGCAGATGTGGAAAGATCCTAAAGTTCCTTCTATGACAGATGTCACTAGATGTGTTCATTTTAATTGCATTTGTGAATTGAAATTTTCCGATCTGCCTTACTTATTGTAATGCCTGTAATTCTCAAGTTACACATTTGTAATATTATCTTGCTACATTGCTCTCTTGTAGATGATTTTTAATATTCCACAATAAAATTGTTAAAAGAAGGAATGAATATAGAGAGAGGGGGCTTCTTATTTTGCAAACAACATCATGGACGTTCCACCTCCATACACCGATCATTTTAACCTAGGAGTGTCCTGGAGGTCAGAGATCCACATTATATGTGCAACCTCCCCCCCCCACCCCCATCCCTATGTGAAAAAAGTGTGTGTGCATGCTTTAGGAGTCTCACACTAGCTGCTGTGACCATAATTTTACTGTGTGGAATTACAAATACCAGCCGGCTGTTGGAGACTGGAGTGATCTGTACTTTCTCCAGACCTGAATCCCCTGGAAAACCTGTAGAATTAGCTGAGTCACTGTGTAGAAGCTCGTAACTCTGCACTCCTGAACCTTAATGACTTATGGAGCACCCTTCAAGATGAGGGGGATGCCATGCCTCAGCAGTCAATAACTGGATTTGTAAACAGCATGAGATGTTGTTGTCAAGCTGCAATTGATGCTCAAAGTCATGTGACACCTTATTGAGACACTAACATTTATTGATGGTGTACACCCTCTACTGATGTTGACTTTTGTTAAATTGTTTAAGATAAGAAAATCAACATAGTGTGCTACGACTGAAATGGCCTCAGGATAAAATATCACTGTATAGTTTCATAATTATGTAGTTTGTACGGCTGAAAAAAGACAGGCATCCATCCAGTTCAGCCTATTGTGTTAAAGTGTTGATCTAGATGAGGCAAAAACTCCCATGAGGTAGAAACCAGTTGTTCTCATTTTAGGGGGAAAAAAAATCCTTCCCGACTCCAATCTGGCAATTAGAATAAATCCCTGGATCAACGACCCTAAACCAGACTCCTGGTCACTATGACTTGTTATATTATTACATCGAGAAATGTATCCAGACTAGTGTTGAGCGATTTTTATCGACAAAGTTGAAATCGGCAAGGTTTTTATGGTGATCGAAATTTCCAGATCATGCGATAATTAAGGTTAAAATCTGAGCATCATCTATTAAGATCGCGCCTTTTTCGGCGCTTCCTGTAATTTTGGCGGCCAGCAAATCAGATTACAGAATAGAGCAGGGTGAGATGTGTGTGCGACGTCATGACTGGGATGTGTATGGTTGCGATTAGCTGGAAAAATCACATGACCTCGTTTTACATAGAACAGCGTTTCCTGTTTCAGCCTCAGTGTCTCTCAGCGTCTCATAGGGATAGGACCTGCGCTCTGCCTGTGGCCAAACAGCTCAGCGAAATTAGTCTATTTCTGCACAGAGAAACCTCTACTATTAGCTGTGATCCTTCAATTTAGTTAGATTAGAGATTTGAAGATTTTATGTAGTTAGCTAGAGAATTTTAAAGCAGCATCTACCGCTGTAAATTCACGGCGGTGGGAGCGGGGGGGTGGGGGGGGCACGCGGGCGAACACAGACAAGCTCTATCTATAAAGAACACTGGATAAAGTTCACCAAGACTTAGTGTAGACATTGTAGTGGAATATCTTTATTATTAACAGTTTGCTATTGAAATATTTCCTGGATATTGGGCAGCCTGAACTTATATTGGATAAACATCATTTCTAGTAACTGCAGGTCTCTTTGTTAGCTGCAAAACTCCACTTTTATTATCAGTATACATTTCAGATAGGTGTGTTCATTTCAATTTTACCCATTACACCTGTGATGTTGATATATCCACCTTGCACTTAAATTACAATACAGCAATCTTGTAGTCAGCACAGGTTGTTTGTTGCCAAAAATACGTGTATCGTACGAAAACATCACAGTTACGTGTTTTTTGACTTTTGCGCACCCAGCATTGTTCATTGACGCATGCATCCACGTAAATCTTAAAACAGCAATTCTATATTCACCACAGGTGAATTGAAAGGTGCAAAAAATACCGTTTATTATACCAAAACATAACAGTTACATGTTTTATTGACTGTTGCGCACCCAGCATTGTTCATTGACGCAGCATCTACGTAAATCTTAAAACAGCAATTCTATATTCACCACAGGTGAATTGAAAGGTGCAAAAAATACGTTTATTATATCAAAACCTACAGTTACGTGTTTTTTGACTTTTGCACACCCAGCATTGTTCATTGACGCAGCATCTACGTAAATCTTAAAACAGCAATTCTATATTCACCACAGGTGAATTGAAAGGTGCAAATAATACTGTGTATTATACGAAAACATAACAGATACGTGTTTTTTGACTTTTGCGCACCCAGCTTTGTTCATTGATGCAGCATCACGTAAATCTTAAAACAGCAATTCTATAGTCACCACAGGTGAATTGAAAGGTGCAAAAAAATACCGTGTATTATACGAAAACATAACAGATACAGACATAACAGACTCCTTTTCCCGGCACTTTGTAATCTGGGGGTCAGACAGGTTTAATGGTCATACTGCGGTCCAGGACAGGTATAGTCAATGTCCAGTGAAACTAAAATGGTGGTTGAAAGACTCCTTTTTGCGGCACTTTTTAAATCTGGGGGTCATGCAGGTTTGGGCTCATGCTGCGTTCCAGGACAGGGATATTCAATGTCCAGTTCAAGTAACATGATGGTTCAAATCATACTGCCTTCTGGCACTTTTTAATTTGTGGGTGATGCAGGTTTAAGGGTCAGGCTGTGGTACAAGACAGGGATAGTAAATGGTCTGTGACTTTTTTTCTGTGACTTTTATAACCTAAGTGTGTTGCCTAAGATGTAGCACGTATCATTTGACTGTTGTGGATGTTTATTTCAGCTTATCCTGCCTTGTTTGGGTGTAATAATGAAGGTGTTGTTGCTCTCCCATAGACTTTAATGGTAATCGCTCATAATCGATGCTCACTATCGAAAAACCTTATCGATAGCGGCCGACTATCGACTATCGATCGATCTCGATAGCCAACGCAATCGCTCAACACTAATCCAGACCCTTTTGGAATTATGTTAGTGAATTTACCATGACAAGTTCCTCTGGCAGAGAGTTCTACAGTCTCACTGCTCTTACAGTAAAGAATCCCTTTCTATGTTTATGTAGATACTTTATCTCCTCTAGATGTACAGGATGTCCCCTTGTTCTGGATACAGTCCTGGGTATGAATTGATCTTATATTGACCTTTAATATATTTAAACATATTTATTATGCCCCCCAAAGCCGTCTTTTCTCTAAACTAAATAACCCTAACCTTGCTAATCTTTCTGGGTATTGCAGTCCACCCAGTCCTTTTATTATTTTGTTGCCTGCCTTTGTACCTGTTCAAGCTCTACAATGTTTTTCCTGTGCACTGATGCCCAAAACTGTACACAATATTCCATGTGTGGTCTAACCAGTGACTTGTATAATGGGAGAATAATGTTCTCATCATGTGCATCTATGCCCCTTTTAACACACCCCATGATCATGTTTGCCTTGGCAGCTGCTGCCTGACACTGGCTGCTACAATTAAGTTTACTGTCCACTAAGATTCCCAAGTTTTTCTCCATGTCACTTTTACCCAGCCTTTTTCCATTTAACCTGTAATCATGTAATGAATTTTTCCTCCCCATGTACATAACCTTGCATTTATCTGTGTTAAACCTCATCTGACACTCCTCCCCCCAGGCTTCCAACTTATCCCCTAATAGATTGTAAGCTCTCACGAGCAGGGTCCTCATACCTTTCAAATTTGTAAGTACTTTTAATGTGTAATGTCTGTATGGTTACCCTTGATTTTGTAAAGTGCTGAGGAATATGTTGGCGCTATATAAATAAAGATTATTATTATTATTATTATTATTATTATTATTATTATTATTATTATTATTATCCAGATCCCTTTGTAATAACACATTATCCACAATTGTATTGGTTACTTTAAAGAGCGTAGTATCATCTGCAAAGATTCTACTGTGTAATAATTCTGTAGTGTGAAATTTTTACATTTTCTATAAATTTTAAATGAAAGCCAAATATCCCTAACTTTTTGTAAGTAGTGTGTCTTATGCACCAGTGTTCTGTATAAATTTATTATAGGACTATGCAGAAAGACCTGATACACTTAGCTGCTTCGATTTGGTGGAAATTATGATCAGACGCTGGTGTAGACATTTGTTATTTGTACTTTTTTAATGTGTTTTGTTACATAGTTGTATAAAGTCTTAGGGTGACATGTCTCATTAGAGCTGCACCATTTTTTTGGTGTATTTTGCACCAAAAAACTGTTGATACTGTATTCTCTATATAAATTAACTGTTGTGCACCAAAACTAGGTGCATCATACCCTAGGCACGACAATTTTGAATGCGCTTAAAGTAGGCGCATCAAATATGCTAGCAAATATATGCTATGCGCCTTTTTTTTGGTATACACCTAAATTAGGCGCATTAAATATGCTATACAAGGTATACCACATGCCAGATTTTTGACAGGTGTATTTATTCAGGCGCATTATACACTAATTTAATGCACCTTAAAACTGGCAAGGAAGTGCCTCTTTTCAGACATTTCGCTCTTAATTTTTGAGGGGAAAATTTTAAATAAAAAAAAAAAATTAAATACCTGATACATTTATTAGTAATACTGTAAATTAGCTTTAGTGTAAAGTTATGCATGTAGGGTTAAACTTTAACATTTGCATGTTTATTTTTTATTTATTATTTCATTATTTTTATATTGTTTAGTTCCAATGGAGGATTTCAACCGTTTCCTGATGAAGCGATATTTGTTTACAGTAATTAGGTTTTTTCCTCCCCACTTTCTAAGAGCTATAAGGTTTTTTTTTTCATCTACATAGACATACGAGGGCTTGTTTTTTTTGCCAGACTTGTTCTTTTTAATAGCACCATAGACCGTACCATTGATGTACTTGGAAACCAAATAAATATGAAATCTAATTTTAATTGGTACCTGTCAAATAGACACTTTACCAGCATGTGACGTGGGGACCACTGTAAAGAGGTTGATTTATTTCCACTAAATCTTATTTGCACCCACTATCTACCCAGGAGGCAAATTGAGCAGAAATCACACACTCCCACAGTCCAGGTACCCCCAGTACCCTTCCCATGTGAAATCAATAATCAATCTGAGGAGCAGAACCCACATGGTCTGAAACATGTTCTACTCCTAAAATTTCTTTACAATAAAAGATATTTTATCTTCAAAACCTCACTGGATCATTTACAAGCGTTGCTTCAGCTCATTCAGATAATTTTTTTGTCCCTGACTCACTGATTAGGTGATTAGGGGAAAGGAACAGCAATACCTAATTTTGTGTGTCCCTTGATGGACCCATTATTTGACCCATGTTGAGGAGTATTGAGAGTGGATGGACATGGGAGGATCTTGTCCTCCTTAAAATAATAAAGCTTCATGTTCTATGTCAAATGTCAAGCTTGGAGATAACCTTTTGCCTCCATCCCCAATATATAGGCCAAGAGTGGTTTATGACCAGAACTAATTATTCTTGAACAAACTGGCTTAAAGACAGTGGAAATGCACATAATTGATCTGTGGTGAGGGGGCATACATAAACAATCCGTAGTCACTAGGATATACTGTACATAGCACATTTTTATATGATAGTACCATTTTAGAATACATGCAACTTTTTGATCACTTTTTATTACGAATTGTTTTGGAATGTGAAATGACCAAAAAAACCGACAATGTTGGCAGTGAGTGTTATTTTTGCTATGTTGTTCCCTACATGGGATGAATAATGTTAGATTTGAATAGATTGGACTATTTCTTTTAACCAATTTTAGATTGGACTATTTCTAACGCCATGATAACAGATATGTGTAAGTTTTTTTTTTATTATTATTTTTGTATTTTTTGTTTAAAAAAAAATGCCAGAAGGGAATGTTTTCAACTTTTAATATTTTTCACTTTTTTCAACTTTTTATTTCCTACTTGTAGTTCCCCAGAATATCTGACTACTAGGGGGCACAATGGATTGTACACTGTACTGTCATAATAATGATATTCTGCAGAACAGTGAAGTGTCTTTCTTTATGCTCTGCATATGGCAGGATGTAATAGGAGAGTTAAGATGACAGCTATGGAGACCTTCATTTTGCTCACAATTATTCAGCACACAATGATCTAATTGTAAATGGGCATTAAAGGGATTACAATGCCAGAAGTATCTCCTATCCCGGTCGCTGACAGCAGGTCCTGGCTGTAATTAACAGCCATTACCTGCTGTGTATAGAGTGGGGTCAGCAAATGAGCTCCATACCCCCTTACTGGTATCATGACAAAACTGTACATTCAATGTTATTAAGGGGTTGTCCCACTTTAGACATAGTGACCCGCACCTACTTCCTAACGAGCCCCAAAACCTCTCCCTTCTGAATGGAGACGTGGTCGTGACTCTCCCATAGACATGAATGGGAGTACTGATTACAACTGAGCATCACCACTCATCTTGGAACTCTGATTCATATCTATAGGAGAGTCCCGACCACCTCTTTGTTCAGAACGGAAAGATTTCAGGGCTCGTTTAGGAAATAGGTGCGGATCCCAGAGGTGAGACCTGGATCTATCAGACATCGATGGCACATCCTAGTGATATGCCATCATTGTCTAAAGTGGGACAACCCCTTTAACCTTTGAATATAAAAACTGTCTAGGTATTTTGATCAATATTTTACATCCATATCTATAAGCTAAAACTGGGTGAGGAATCTATGCTACGAAAGGGTACAGTGGAAAGATTTGCATCTCTTGAGCGCTTTGGATCCACTACTGGTTTTGGCTTTTTTCACTAAAAATTGTTTTATAGCCAGATTTACACCAGATTGGTTTCAGTCCCCCAAAATGGGGGTGTGTTGGGTAAGAATGTTGCCACAGTCACAGCTAAGCTGTAAAATCACCCAACTCTGGTGTTCTACTCTATACAAATACCCAAAAAATGGCACACTGGCCTCTCGGCACTTCACTCACCCTGTTATTTAACGGCATTAGGAAAGCTTGGCTGCTTTCTTACAGAAACATTGTTCCACTCTTTTCATGGGTTGTATCTGGTATTGCAGTTTGGGTGAACTTGCCTGAGCTGCAATACCAAACAAAACCTATGAACAGGCATGGTATTGTTTCTGAAAAAAAGAATAGTTTGAATGATAGTGGAAACCAAAACAGCCATTTTTTCTAGTCCTGTGTAACTTGTTTTAGAATAGTAAATGCACAGATAATGTATCCTAATTTGTAGTCTTTGAGCAGGCTTTGACTGACCCACAGGGTCATGGTGAACTGAACCTCTGGTTATTTTGGGTCCCTTGGAATGACAGACTTGGGACTGTTTTTAAGGGAGAAAGGCAAAGAAATAGAGGCATGAAGCAAGAGGCATGTGCAGTAGCTGCAGGGTGGGCCCCCGAGAATCAACTCTACTAGTCAACCCCAAGAATCAACTACACTGATAGGCCCATGAGAATCTACTCCACTTGTTGGCTTCACAAATCTGCAAATTAACTCTATTGGTGGGCTGCAAGTATCAACTCCACTAATACACCCATAAAATCAGCTCCACTGGTGGGCTCCAAGAATTGGCTTCACTGGTCGGCCCCAAGGATCAACTCCACTGGTGGACCCCAAGAATCTACTCCACTGGTGGGCTCCAAGAATCTACTCCACTGGTGGGCTCCAAGAATCAACTCCACCCTTTTGCTTCAGGCACCTTAGTCCAATCCCATCTCTGGGTCCTTATTTATGAGATTTTACCCTGCCATCTAAGTAGAAATTGGCCAATTTTTACAGCACAAACATCAATCACCCTCTGGAGAACATGTGAATACATCTAGCACATGAATCAACCAGACTTATTGGCTTTAAAGGGGGCATTTATTTTTTCTGCAGAGTAATATACACTCGTTTAAACCTGTAACCTTGTTTTACCTTTGTGGACTTTTCTCTCTTTTTATCTTTTTTGTTTGTCTTGGTAATATGAACAAAACAAATGAAACAACGTTTTATGCAATGAGTAATTATTAACTCTATTACATGTAAGTGCATTAAACAATCAGCGTGTTCAGATTTTGGATTTCTTGATTATTTTTGCTTGGCTTTTTTGTAATGTTCTGGTACTTAAAGGGACTTTCCACCCAATGTTTTTAGCACATTGATAGTGTATGTCATTGGTCTCTACCACCAATGGCAAAACTACAACTCCCTGCATTCCCTGACAGCTACACATTGCCTGCAGCCTGTGTGTTGCACTTCAAATTTGGGTCAAAGTCAAATTCTTCCTGAATCTGAGTGCTGCAGTTTTGGTTGGCCTTAATGGATTTTTGGTAAAAATCACCCAGATAAATAAATTGTAAAAGAAATTCTCTCCATGCTGTTTCATGGAGCCACAACCAGTTTTAGGCTCTCACTTCCTGTTCAGGCTGAAGGTAGTTCTACAACAGTGACTAACATATCAGCTCTGCTATTTCTAGCTGTTCCTGTTACATGAGTGCAGGAGCTTTATAAACTGTAGTGCACCAGACTACAGAGCTCTAAAGGGTTAAGGCTTGTCGGTAACATAGATAAACGAGCTTCTGTTTTACCAATTACTCTCAGCAGGGAGTGACATCACCATGGTCTGGAAGGGCTGCTGGAGCAATGAGAGCAGAGAGAAAGTGTAGAGAGCTGGTTGGTAACCTAGAGAAACTTGTGTACACAAGCAGTAGATAAAATATTTATCTCCTAAACAAAGCAAAATCAGAGCAACAATGTATTTGCTAATAGTCTTTATTTACTTTTGCCTACATGTTTAGGGGTAATCATTGTGGTGAAAACCTCATTAAGATAGTTAGGGTTGTTTTACGGAGTTTACTTACAGCTCCAGTAATTAAATACTCCCATTGTAGCCTGACTTCCATTCCATTGCCCATCCGAGGTCACTTCCAGTTACTTTACCAATGTTCTGGTAACTGAAAGTGTTGTCATGTTTGATTAACATGCAATTTCCTAATAGAGAATATATATATATATATATATATATATATATATATATATATAAATACATATATATATTATACATATATATAACACATATAATATACACACATATATATATATATATATATATATATATATATATATATATATATATATAGATATATATAAATAAAATATTGTCATAGGGAAAGTCAACAGTTCACAGAGTGTCCCATTGCAGGCGATTACCTGTAAATTAAAAGAGTGGCTAGTGTTCAGTTGGTTTGCAGCGCCACCATAGGTGAAATGAAGCTCTACATGCATGATGGTCATTGAAACTGTCAGGTGACTATATTAGGTGTAGAATTATCTTTTGTTCTACTTCTATTCAATTAGTTGTCTCTGTCCAAATTGGGTAACAAAACTGTTAACAGCTGAGAGCTTAGGAAATACACACCACACAAGTCTGTCTGTCTCTCTATTATCAGGAAGTTAAAACTTCATATACCTGTGTCATATATATGTCATATATATGTGTCAAGAATCACATGATTATTCTATCATAACATGATTGGCTAGTTGGCTGTTGCTAAGGCAGATTATAATTGAAACCACAGAGCAGGATATGTAGAGATATAACAGTTTCCTTCGTTGCATCTGCGCAGTATAACTAGACGTTGGCTGATAGCAAGTGTCCTTGTACTCTTTCTGTATCATCCAAAAGAGGAACTCCTGAAGGCCTTTCCTTCTTGCTGTAAGCAGCGCTTCTGTTCCAGGCAAAGCTGTGTGGAAAATATCTGATGAACTCGATAAGGATGTAATAAAGAGCAGTTTAAACACAATATCTGGTGAGCTTGATAAGGATGTAATAATAGAACAGATTATAATGTTTTTCATTAAATCATCAACTTGACAAAACTACTAGTATATCTGATACATATGGACATATTGAGTCCTCCAAAGACTATATTTGCAGCTCCCATGCACTCTGGATGAAGGGTAGAAACAAAGAATTTTTAATTGAAGGAAGAACATCCTCTGTATTTAATCCTATTACTAAAAATAATAAGTAAATAAACGCTTCACACTGGAGAACAGCAAACACAAGCTTTTATGCTACTTGGAAAGATTACAGTCTATTAGTATAAGGCCAATGTTCAGCTTTAAGCACCGTATTTTGTTTGCGGACTTTTACTTGACTTTACTTTAGTGTGCATGGGCTGGGTATCTGGCCGGCTGTCAAATATCTAATTACAGTTTTGGTTATAGACAATGTTAAACTGAACGGCTGAATCAAGCTGTATTCTTGGATCTGGGATACCTTACCTTAAGAAGCAAATCCTTACTGTAACGACTGCAGGAGCAAAGGTAAAATAGATTTACAGATTACAATGCAATTTTATATGTTTTAAGAGGGCAGCACCAGGATGGACAGATAGGAAAGTAGTGATAGATAGATAGATAGATAGATAGATAGATAGATAGATAGATAGATAGATAGATAGATATGAGATAGATAGATAGATATGAGATAAATATGAGATAGATAGATATGAGATAAATAGATAGATATGAGATACATAGATAGAGAGATATGAGATAGATAGATAGATAGATAGATAGATAGATAGATAGATAGATAGATATGAGATATGGGCTCAGTCTAAATTCCAGATTAAAAGTATTATTATTATTATCAGTATGTTTTTGGAGTGTGGAGGAAACCCCACACATACGAAGAGAGAAGATACAAACTCCACGTGGATGTAATATATATATGTGTGTGTTCTTTTTTTTTTTTTTTTTCTTTTTTTACATAGAAACCTTTCCTGGCACCATGAACCTACCTGACCCCACCACATTGCTTCTATCTATCATTCTGGGTCTTTTTGCTACCCTGCTTTTCTACTGGCGAAAAAGAAATGCTCATAATAATTTGCCCCCGGGACCTACACCTCTGCCCATCATTGGAAACCTACACATCCTAGACATGAAAAGACCATATAAAACACTTCATCAGGTGATTTTCAGATTTTATGAATATTTTATATTGAAGGGTTCTGGTTCTTTGTCCCACAACTCATGGATAGAATAGTTTAAACAAGGGTTAACAAGTAAATATTTGAAGGGATTGTCCATTTTATACAATATATAAAACGAAAAGGATGCCAGCTCACCGTCAGTGTTCCACCCCTGGACGTGCACGGATAGACTGGAAACGAGCCTCAGGTGATCCAAACAAACGAAGAGGAAGTCCAGCTCAAGACCAGGTAGGTAGAAAATATGAAGATAGCCTTTATTCCAAATGCATTAAAACAGAGTCGACATAACCATTTTATACTGTACAAACCATTTTGTTTAAAGGGTCAGCCAGCTAACAAAAGGATGATCATGAGATCTTTCTAGTGGAGCTCTTGATGCTGAGATAAAACCTATACAACTACTGTTTAATTTCTTTGCAGCATCACCACAGGTGTAAGGAAGCATTGCAATGTTTTTACTGACCTCAATAACCACTCCACTTAATGGAAATACATACTAGGCCCTCCAAAGCCAGGAAGCTCTGATTGGTTGCTATGGGCAACAAAGACAGTCTTACTGCTAGAAAGTTTTCATACATATAGCCTCAAATTAAAACAATTTATGAAGCCGTCTATTCATTTGTTATTGCCAATGTACTCATTAGGGTTTCCAACTATATATGTATAAAGTGTATTGATAATGATGATGACTAAGCACTTTAATTAGGTGCATTGGTGCTTTAAAGAGAACCTGTCACATGTCCCTCTTGCTGAGGGCAGCACAAGCTAGTGTCAGACCTGCTGTTTCCAGCGTTGTATCCCTTATTCTGTAAGATGCTGTAGTTTTAGAGCATTTACCCTTCAAATCTTATTTATGAGCAGGTGTTAGCCCCGCCCACCAAAGGCTAGCTCCGCCCACTGTTTCTACCTATTCAAAGTAATAAGAAAAAGAATTCAATTTTCAGTGGGATGCCAGCAATGTAGAACCTTGGCAACATTCCAGAATTGAAGATAATAGAAAAAATTGCAGCACTCACGGTAATGGAGTTTTTTAACAACACAAATGTGATTTATTTCCACATGTTCCAAGAGACGACGTTTCGTTTGACTTGATAATGGCTCTGTGAGAGAGCCGAAACGTCGTCTCTTGGAACATGTGGAAATAAATCACTTTTTTGTTGTTAAAAAAACTCAATTACCGTGAGTGCTGCAATTTTTTCTATTATCTTGTATTCAAAGTAATAGGTTTATCAGTTGAGGTGGGCGGGGCTTGAAAAAAACTGGCTGTTTGAATGACTCTTCGAATGACTCTTCTGGCTGAAAACTGCAGATTTGAGCATTAAATACTCTAAAACTATAGCACCTTACAGAATAATGGACACAGTGCTGGAAACAGCATGTCTGACACTAGCTTGTGCTGCCCTCAGCAAGGGGGGCATAAACTATGTGACAGGTTCTCTTTAAGCATCACAGTATAGTGGAGGCTTGCAGCCAATAAGGGAAGAAAGGAAGGGCTGCAGACCTTGATATAAGGCAGTTAAAGGGTATTATCATGACCGCAAAAGCTGCTGGAAGGGCCAATTACTGTAAGGTAAGCAGTTTGCAAAGTGCATGTTATTAAAAAATAAGTATGCTTTACCTAATACAAGCCTTTTTTGCACCTTCAACTTGCTCTCTTATCATCTTGTTTTTCGACTACCACTGTGCTTTCAGTAGTAGCCAGTAACATTGTCTGTGGCTGGGATAACGAAGATGCGCATTTTCGCTCATGTGCACTCCCCCTTTCTCTGGGCTCTACCAGGCCACAGGAACTTATTCTCAGACAGTCTTTGATAACGTTGCATTACTGGCCACAACTTAAACATGTGGTGATTGGTAACCAAGAGAGCAAGCTGGAGGTGCAATAAAGGCCTGTATTAGGTAAAGCATACATATTTTTTTTAATAACATGCATTTTGAAAATTGCTTACTTTACAGTAATTAGCCTTTCCAGCAGGACTTACTGTGTTGAGAATATCTCTTGAAATAGTAGTTGGTGAGAGTTTTGGTTACTAGTTCAATCATAGAAAGGTCTCTTAACCAACAGCCGACTGTGGCTCAAGCACATGATGCCCATGCTCTGGGCCCAGGAGAACTGCCAGAACCAGCCACATGCTATGAGGGACAGAGAGAGTCAGTACAGAGAGATTAAGACTATGGGCCACATGTATGAAACTGTTTAAGTATAAAACTCACTCTTTTTTCCATAGTAACCTATGGGCAAAAAAGTGAGTTTTAGACCTAAACAGGTTCATACATGTGGCCCTATGTTCACGGGCGTATTGCGGCGCATATTTGTGCCTGCCACAATATGGCAGATGCTTTAGAAGTATGCTCTGTCCAGCGCAAACTTCTAAAGGCGATGGCCCAGCTCCCACTCACTTTGCCATGTTACTTCTTTCTCTCAGTGCGTAACACTCATCGCGGAAAAAAGCAGGTAATCATAGCTCTCAGTAAGAGCTACAAATTACCGCAGTTATGGTGCATTATTCGGGCATATCGCACGACGAATTACACAAGGCAAATACGCCGTGTGAACATATCCTAAGGGAGAGAGAACAGGGAGAGAGAGAGAGAGACCTGGGTTGAGCAGAAAAAAAAGATAGACAAGTGGCCAAGAGATAGTGTGACAATCAAGGCCACATGCCAGGTCATAGGAGGTGAGAAGCAACAGCTAGGCTTAAGGGAACCTGGGTCAGTGTCTGGAACTGAATTGAAGAAGGCTGCCATGAATTGGTGTCTAGATGTGGGCAGTAGACTGAAGAGTCTTTGTGGTTATTTCCTCACCAACAACACCACTGGTAGTCCTAACAACACCAGTATCCTCACACATCCACGATATAGCTTTACCTGCCTGCCTGACAACTGGTGTCTGTTCCCATACCTTGTAATGAAATACAAAATATCTTGTTGAATTTTTGGTGCAATATTTTTGTGCAGGATTTTGTGGTTGCAATTATGATTATTTTAAAAGGTCTCAGTAAATTGTGCTGTATGCATCCATGCACAGAACTAATATACAGGCGTAAAGAGAAGCACTTAGGCCCAATTTGGTACCACTTATTTCAAAAAGTTGAAAGGACCTTTAGAAAGTTCACGTAGAGGAGATGGGGACAACCAATTAGGAAGTCTTTTTGTCTTAAATGTTTGGGGGTGCAGTGTTAACCAGCATCAAAAACGGTCCTCATTGTAATCCACTATGTGGCCCCCTGTCTACATGCCTATGGTTGCTCTTAAGTATAGTCTTGACATTGCTGTGTATTACTGTCAGTACAGTAAATACCAAACCTAACATTTGCTGCGTGGACCAAATTATTTGTTACCACGTACAAAGGTAATAATTCCAGGTACTCACCTGTGACTGATTATAATGCAAAGGGTGTGGATCTGGAAGACTACAATTTTTGCTTTATAACTTTTAAGGTTACAGCACCAATCGCTAATTAAAGGGGCCTCTCCCAGTGACTATCTACTGACAGAGGTACCGCTGTTTGGATATCCCTTGATCAGCAACTTTTGATGACACAATATTTCCTCATAAATTATAAGAGCTTACAACAAGACTCAGAATGAGCTCTACTCCTCACTGTGAGGTCTACCAAATGTACTAAATTCCACCATTCTAAAATTTGGAATACTTTGCACTGTATACATTTGCATGTGCTGAGCTTACATAGTGGTGGTTGTAGACAGCCACTATGGCTATGACAGGAAATGGGTGAAGCCATTTATTTTCAACCACCCTCTCACAACTGGCTCCATAGCACTCACATGCCCTTTCCCCATGGTTGGTACACTACTAACTGATAATTGCTCTGCAAATGTTTTCTTCAAGAAAAGCACTACAGTGGTTCTCAAGCTTAAATGGTCTTGGGATACAATAATTTCAACATACAGTGGTCTTTCCTGGGACCTTGTATCTTGAAACCACACTAACCCTACAATGTCACAGACACTGCTGATCTACAACACATGTAATTGATGGAAGATCTTAGCAATTATCATGAACATTTTACTTGTAAAACCTCAGTATGAGTGAGGTGTATGTAGTGATTGGCAGTCTAGTAGCACCTCTCTACAGTACCGTGCGGTACTACATATCCTGTACTGCTCTTAAATGTATTAGTGAGGTCCATGCAGTGATTGGCAGTCTAGTAGTGCCTCTCTACAGTACAATGCAGTAATACATGTCCTGTACTGCTCTTACATGTATTAGTGATGTGAATGCAGTAATTGCTGGTCTATATCGCCTCTCTACAGCACAGTGCGGTTCTACATGTCCTGTACTGCTCTTATATGTATCAGTGAGATGCATGCAGTGATTGGTGGTCTAGTAGCCTCTCTACAGTACAGTGTGGAACTATATGTCCTGTACTGCTCTATACATGGATGAGCGGTTCCTTTGGGGACCAGGTAAGGGCTCGATTTTCTGGTACATTGTGTATTAAGTACATGACCCAAAGAAGCTCCTCGTCAAAGAAAGTGATTTCCAGTTTCCAGCGGCTCTTTCTGATGTTATATGTAATGATTTTCTTTATCTGGATTAGTATCTGCTTCATTTTCATTTGTCTTTACTTGAGGTGACCGGTCGGGGCTTTTGAGTCAATTATCAATTTTCCAAAGAGTTATGGTCTCAGCGTACAATGATCATTCCAGAACCAATTAACATTGAACACTAAGGCTATGTTCACAAGGCAGTAATTGTGGGATGTATTTCGCCCCGCAATTACGCCATGTGCTCGGGAGCAGGGGCGGAGGGGCTGGAAGCCCACCGGCCCCATAGACATTCATTATTCATGGCGCGTATACGCCGCTAGTAATTACCGTACATTACGGATTACCGTAATGAATGGGATGTATCTCGCCCCATATTTAGCGCAGCACGAAATACAGGGCGAAATATGTCCCACTTTAAGCCGTGTGAACATAGCCTAAATGGTTTCTGCATAAAATTTAACACATGGGCACTAGTAGGTCTTGTGGAGATGAGCTTCTTTATGCAAACTTCCTCTGCTCTTACTACCTGAGTAGGGTCCGCCACCTTGGGTATCTAAAGTGACTGGAGAAAGACCTGGTAGATTATCGGATTATCAAAATAATTGTGGAGCATGCAAAGTTTTTGGATTATTGGATTAAGTAATATAGTAGGATGGATATAGAAACCAGAAATATTACTAAAAAATTGTCTCACATATCTGGCATCTTCCCACTGCTTCACTTCTCAGCTCTCTAAGGAGTATGGACCAGTGTACACGTTACAGCTAGGAGAAGAGAAGGTCATTGTGCTGTGTGGATACGAGGCTGTGAAAGAAGCGCTTGTCAATCATGCAGATGAGTTTTCGGCAAGAGCAAAAGTGCAACTTTTTTATGAAATCGCTAATGATCATGGTAAATACAATATCATTAACACTAATGTGAATTGATTGATTTTGATTCCTTGTTCATTTAAGTTCTGAAAGGTTTTTCAGTTTTGAAACCCCAGCTTCGACACCTAATCACCAAGGGGGCTCAAGTTTGGGATCCTACCAAGAAAAGCTTATCTTGTTGATACTACATTCTAATAGTTTGTCCTACTCCTGATTTGGAAAACCCCATCTCTTACATTACCAAAAATTATTTTAAAGGGTGTGTCTCATCATGTTGTTTCACAGACCCAAAAGCAGCTTTAGATTCATTCATCCTGTTTCTTTTTAGTTAGGCTGTTGGTGATTCTATAGCAGTGATTAGCATATCAGCTCTGTATTCCCAGCTCTTCTAATTGCATTGACATGAGACCAGGAGATGTTATCTATAGTGCAGAGCTTCAGAGCTCAATTGCTCTCCTTTTTTTTTTTAGAGATAACATACTCTGTTCTCAAGCTGCCAGCGTATTGTGTATCAACCTGTGGTGACATCATTCTTTGCACTCAAAACAAAGAGCAGAGAGAGAAGGGAAGAGCAGGTCGGTAACCAAAAGAAACCTGTGTACAATCTGAGCAGATAAAATATTTCTAATATCCTCAACAAAGCAAAATAAACAAAGCAATGTATGTGGAAAAAGTCTTCATTTACCATTCTCTGTATGTTGAAAGCTAATCTTTGTAGTGAGATAACCCCTTAAATGCCTTTCTTTCAAACAGATATAAATGAACCAGCTAATGGCATGGCCCCTGTGTTAACCTGTTATTTCCATGCTTTCCTTCATGGCGTTGTGTTCTCCTGCATACAATGCTACTGGCAGAATGTCAGGGACAAGTCAGGGGCACCCGAATATACACAAACAGAGTGAGGCCCTGACACTGGTCCCAACCACTGTCCCTGCCTTTTGGGGGTGCCCGACTCCTTAATAGGTCGGCCCCAACCAGAAGACTAGGAGCTACACTAATTAAGTGCAGACACAAGACACAGACAAACAAAGACAAAACACAAGTAAGAGAGGTCAGGCAAGCCAGGTCAATACCGGTCGGACAAAGCAGTACAAAATCAAATAGAGAGAGAATAGTCAAAAGAACAGCAGGGTCAAATACCAGAAAGGCGCTCAGAAAAGGAAGGGCTAGCTACAGACAGAAAGAGCTCTATAGCAGGCAAGGATGGTTGGTAGAGGACTCCTTATAGAGGGAACAAGAGAAAACGGAGGGGATAGGTGGATGGAACACAAGACCAGATTGGAGAAGAAAGCTGTCAATCAACAAGATCAGCAAGAAACCAGGTTAACTAGTGGAGTGCTGGATGATTCCTGACTAGTGTTGAGTGATTTTTATCGACAAAGTTGAAATCGGCAAGGTTTTTATGGTGATCGAAATTTCCAGATCATGCGATAATTAAGGTTAAAATCTGAGCATCATCTATTAAGATCGCGCCTTTTTCGTCGCTTCCTGTAATTTTGGCGGCCAGCAAATCAGATTACAGAATAGAGCAGGGTGAGATGTGTGTGCGACGTCATGACTGGGATGTGTATGGTTGCGATTGGCTGGAAAAATCACATGACCTCGTTTTACATAGAACAGCGTTTCCTGTTTCAGCCTCAGTGTCTCTCAGCGTCTCATAGAGATAGGACCTGCGCTCTGCCTGTGGCCAAACAGCTCAGCGAAATTAGGCTATTTCTGCACAGAGAAACCTCTACTATTAGCTGTGATCCCGCCAATTTAGTTAGATTAGAGATTTGAAGATTTTATGTAGTTAGCTAGAGAATTTTAAAGCAGCATCTACCGCTGTAAATTCACGGTGGTGGGAGCGCGGGGGGGGGGGGGGGGCCCGCGGGCGAAAACAGACAAGCTCTATCTATAAAGAACACTGGATAAAGTTCACCAAGACTTAGTGTAAGGGATGGTCAGGGACGCACACAAGACACGGACAAGTGGGGCCCTGACACTGATCCCAGCCTCTGTCCCTGCCTTTTGGGGAACCCGACTCCTTAACAGGCCGGCCCCAACCAGAAGACTGAAGGCTACACTGAGCAGCGTGCACAGACAAACAAACAAAGAACACAGAACCAGTAGTCGAACAGTCCAAGTCAATAACGGGGCGGGCAGCGCGGTACAGAATCGTGAGGCAAAGGGAGAAACCAGAAACAAGCAGAGATCAATTGCACAGAGAAACAACAATATGACAGGCTAACTATAAGGCACGCAATATAGCAGGCAAAGAGAAGAGGAAGCAGCGGCTATATATAGGAAAGGGGTAGAAGTAAAGGAGCTAGGATAGGTGGAAGGAACAGAAAGCCGGATAGGGAAACAAAGCTGTCAATCAGGAGGAACACAGATTAACTAAAAGGGTGCTGGAGGATTCCTGGCCACGGGCGTTGGCCAGGAATCAATTACCTACAAGGACAGAAGTACCAGTTCACACTAGTGAATACGACGACAAAGTATTACGTTAAAAACCATGGCTTACGTCGCACCGGGCCCGGGGCCCGGCGACCAGAACAAAAAGAGGGGGGGCGTGCGGCAAAATCATGACAGTACCCCCCCTTTATGAGGGGCCCCCGGCCCTCAACAGAGCTTCTGGGTTTTGGGCAGAGTAAATTTGGTAAATTTTCCCTTTATAACTCAGGGCATATTTCCCGGGGGCTCGGAGAGGACATATTTGGGTTTGGGGTCGGCGATTACCATTGGGTTTTTTAAAATTCTCATTTGGGGCTTTTTTAAAAGTCTTATGACTTTTTCCCCAGATGGGCACAGTCGTTTAAATGGGGGGGAATTTTATTTTTTTTTTAAAAACCCTGTAAAGCGAGTACATGAGGGGAATCCTCCTCAAAACAAAAGGGGGGACGCTTAGAGGGGGGGGGGGGGGGGGGGCAGAAACTTGTGAATCTTTTGTCGGAACACAACTTCCAAAAGAAAATTTTCAGGTTCTTTAATATGCAAAGCATGTTCTTGCTCCGGAGCAGAAAATTTAAGCTTTGCCCGGAGCAAGGCTAGGACAATCATCGGGCTGGTGTGGGGGGCCCCAATTAACGCAACATCCTACTAAACCCCCAGATTTACTCTAAAAATACCGTGTGTTTATTACCGCCAACCAAGGGATCAACAGTCTTCAAATGAGAACCACATGAGTACCCCTTTTTGATCAGTCAGGGTTCTCCAGTCAAAACAGGATTAGGAGGCGGACCCGGCAAGCCAAGATTTAAACCCAGGGTTTCTCCATGACAAAAAACGAAAGTTTTTCCATATGCGAACCCAAACATTAAAAAGTGATCTCCGCATACAAAATTTTTTATTTTTCCCCCGGTTAGGGAGGTTGATCCCCCCCCTAAAACCCAAAAAAGGGAGCATTTAACGGAAACTAGTTCCAAACCAGGCCGGGCAACAGACTCTAAAAAACTAGCGTGCGCCCGAGTAATCAAGCTTGAAAGCAAAATTTTGAATTAAGACCAAGGATACAAAAAAAAACTTTTTTCCCAGATTAGGAGGTACCTGTTCCCCGAGTTACCTTTTGGAAAAACTACTAGGCTTTGGGGTTTTCTCGGGGTGATTTTGGGCCTGTGGACAGTCTCAAAAATTTGGTCGGATCTTCCCTTTAAAAGCCAAGGCATTCTCCACCCGTTCTCCTCCTGGGGGCCGATGTAAAACCCCAAAACCTTTGGTTTTCTTCGGGAGGGGGTGATGAGGTAAAAGAGGAGAATTTTCAGAAAAAGTAACGGAGGTTTTCAGAAAAATTTGACATAAACTGAACAGTCGACCCCCCATTTTTTTCCCTGCGTCTCTCTCTCTAAGCCTTCTTCAATATCACGGCTAGAGTTAAATTCTTTAATGGTGGGGTTGGATGGCTCCCCATAGCATCTTTCCGAAACAGACAGCCTGTCTGAGGGGGTTTTAAAGGGGGTTTGGGTCGACCCCCGGTATGGTACCCCTTGGGCGGAACTCAAAACAATATTTTCGGCTGAGCGGGGGCCCCTGCTGAATAGAAGAGGGGTTTCTGCCCATGCCAAAAAATTGGGATTGTCATAGACATGGCCAAAAGCCTAAAAAAAAATCTTTCAATCAAGTCCATTCCGGGGTTCAGGTGGCATGGTGCCCAATCCTAGGTGGGCCCTGGAGGAAGACACTACAAACCCCTACCTTTTTAGCTTCAGTGGGAAAAAATTGAAGCGGAAAAAAAGGGACAGGATTCCCTGAAAATCGGGAAACCCGTCAGGATTTCCCTCAAAGCGATCGGTAGAAGATTTTAGATTTATAAGGTGCTGGTTCACAAACACAGGGGGAGGGGCGGACAAGACGGGGGGGCAAGACCGGGTGCCCGGGGGCTAGGCATCCAGAAGTTGTGACATTTGGTTAATGAGCCCGCCTGCCCCGAAACTGAGGTCAACTCGTCCAGGCGGTCGTGCCGATAAATCGGTAATCATATTTAAACCCCCCGGGGGAGTTGTTAGGGTAAGGGCCGCTATTGTAAGGATGGTCAGGGCGCAACAAGACACGGACAAGTGGGGGCCCGACACTGACCCCAGCCCTCTGTCCCTGCTTTTGGGAACTGACCCTTTAAAAGGCCGGCCCCAAACCCCGAAGACGAAACTACACTGAGCAGCATGCACGACAAAGGGCAAACAAACAAAGAACACAGAAAACCGTAGTCGAACAGTCCAAGTCAATAACGGGGGGGGGAGCGCGGTCAGAATCGTGAGGCAAAGGGAGAAACCAGAAAAAAGCAGAGATCAATTGCACAAGGAAAAACAAAATGACAGGCTAACTATAAAGGGACGCAATATAGCAGCAAAGAGAAAAGGGAAACAGCGGTTATATAGGAAAGGGGTAGAAGTAAAGGGGCTGGATAGGTGGAGGAACAGAAAACCGGGTAGGGAAAAAAAGCTGTCAATCAGGAGGAAACGATTAACTAAAAGGGTTTCTGGAGGATTCCGGCCACGGCCCCTTGGCCAGGGAAAACATTTACCACAAGGACAGAAGTACCCGTTCAACTATGAATAAACGACAAAGTATTACTTTTTAAAAACCTGGGTTACGTTCCGGCCGTGGCCCGGGGACACAACCAAAAACAGGGGGGGGGCAGGGACAATCATGACACTTAGTGTAGACATTGTAGTGGAATATCTTTATTTTTAACAGTTTGCATTGAAATATTTCTGGTATTGGGGAGCCTGAACTTTTATTGGTTTCAAATCATTTCTAGTAACGCAGGTCTTTGTTGCTGCAAAAATCCCACTTTTATTATCAGTATCATTTCATTTCAGATAGGTGTTCATTTTAAATTTTACCCATTACACCTGTGATTTGATATACCACCTTGCGTTAAAATTAAAAAACGTAACTTGTAGTCAGACAGGTTTTTGTGCCAAAAATACCGTGTATCGTAAAAAAATACGTTAGTGTTTTTTTACTTTGCCGCACCCAGCTTGGTTTATTGCGCAGCATCTACGTAATCTTAAAAAAAGCAATTTATATTCCAAACGGGGAAATTAAAGGTGCAAAAAATACCGTTTTTATATCAAAAATAAACATTGTTTTTTTTGACTTTTTCACATCCATTGTTCATTGACCCGCATCTATGTAAATCTTAAAAAAACCATTTTTATTCCCCCCAGGTGAATTGAAAGGTGCAAAAAATACCGTTTATTATTCAAAAATAAAAATTATGTTTTTTGACTTTTTCACACCCAGCTTGTTCATTGACGCAGCATCTACGAAAAAACTTAAAAAGCAATTCATTTTCACCACAGGTGATTGAAAAGGGGCAAAAAAAAAATGTTTTTATACCAAAACATAAAAAGTTAAGTGTTTTTTTTCTTTTGCGCACCCCGCATTGTTCATTGCGCAGCTTTTAGTAAATCTTAAAACAGCAATTTTATTTCCCCAGGTGATTTTAAAAATGAAAAAATACCCTTTATCATATCAAAACATAAAAGTTTCGTGTTTTTTGACTTTTACACACCCGCATTGTTCATTTACACGCATCCCCCGTAAATCTTAAAAAGCCATTCTATATTCCCACAGGTGAATTGAAAGGTGCAAAAAATAACGTTTATTATATAAAAAAAAAAACAGTTTCGGTTTTTTTTACTTTTGCCCCCCCAATTTCG
>JAODAL010040494.1:0-36853 GCA_025379985.1 Phyllomedusa bahiana
TGTACCCAGGTACAGGGCCCCCCTTTAGTGATAGCTAGGTAGCCAGGGCCCCCTTCCTTATATATAATAGAAAACACAACAAAATAGCCACTTACCTCGCACCTGCTCCGGCTTCCAGCAGCTCCGATCTCCATGGCGGCCTCTACTGCAGCCCTGCATAGGCAGCGCGGTGATGTGACGTCACCGCGCCGCCTACGTCAGCAGTAGGGGCCGGCGCCTGGCAGGCTGAAGGCCTAACGCGTTCAGCCTGCCAGGGAGATCAGCGGAGCGCAGTGCTAGTGGCGTTGTGCTCCGCTGACACCACGCAGCCCCAGGAGTCGGGGACATTAGTCCCCAACTCCCGGGCCTGTCTCTGGACGCTCGGGACGCAGGGCCCGGGCGTGCAGAGACCGGATGCGCGGCCGAGCCCCGGGGAGCGACGGCACTGCCTCCGGGGCCCACAGGACCTCGGGGTCCACACCGTGGGCCAGTCCGAGCCTGGTTTGGTGGCTGTGCCGCCGTGCCCCACTCTGTCATTAGGAATAAGGGGGCCCGCTTGCAGCGGGCCCCCTAGTTCCACCGGGCCCCATACAGGAGTTCCGACTATACCCCCTGTATGGCGGCCCTGGGTTGAATCTGTGGAAGTGGGGAAAGTTGTGGTAGGATTGGTGGTGGTTGGAGTGGTATGATCTGTAATGTTGGTTAAAGTTGGAGGATCTGTGGTGGTAGTTGGAGTAGCAGGACCTGTTGATGTGGTGGAATCTGTGGTGGTAGTTAGAGTGGTAGGATCTGAGGAAGTGGGGGTAGTTGTAGTGGTATAATTTTTGGTGGTAGGATCTGTGGTGATAGAGTGGTAGGATCTGTGGTGATAGTTGGAGTGGTAGGATCTGTGGTGGTAGTTGGAGTGGTAGGATATGTGGTGGTAGCTGGAGTGGTGGGATCTGTGGTGGTAGTTGGAGTGGTAGGATCTGTGGTGGTAGTTGGAGTGGTGGGATCTGTGGTGGTAGTTGGAGTGGTGGGATCTGTGGTGGTAGTTGGAGCGTGTGGATCTGTGGTAATAGTTGGGACTCGTAGAGTAGGGTGATCAGTGGTGTAGTTGAAGTCGTGAGTTAGTGGTGGGATCTGTGTGTGATAGATTGGAGTGGTTGGATCTGTTGTGGTAGTTGGAGTGGTGGGATCTGTGGTGATAGTTGGAGTGGTGGGATCTGTGGTGGGATATGTGGTGGTAGGTGGAGTGGTAGGATCTGTGGTGGTAGTTGGAGTGGTATGATCTGTGATGGTAGATAGAGTTGTAGGATCTGTGGGGGTAGTTGTGGTGTTACGGTCGGTGGGGGAAGCTGAAGTGGTAAGATTTTTAATGGTATGGGAGTAGTAGGATCTGTGGTAGTATTGGTAGTTGACGGATCTGTGGTGGGGGTTGTTTGCTTTGGTGGTAGAATCTGTGGGGGTAGTCGTAGTGGTAGGATCTGTAGTGTTAGTTGAAGTGGTATGATTTTTGGTGGTAATTGTGTTGGTAGGATCTGATGTAGATATCTTTTTCTCAGCAACCTCTCTGTCTCCCACGGACCCGAAAACACAACAGTGCACTGTGATTCTATTCAAAAGATTAGAATACTTTATTAAGGACTGACATGATTTTTTAAAGGGTATAGGCGTGATCATACAGAGAAGGTAGGCATATTACAATCCAATCAAAGATAAGTATATAGCATAAGATATAGGTTACAATCCAATCAGTGTCTTAATGTAAAGATACCATTTAATTATTAAAATCATGACACCTCCCATCTACCAAAAAATAAAAATGAATACTCTGACATCTGCCTTAGTTACACTAATCTAAATAACCTTAAACAACAGCAGCTATGACTGTTATTCAACAATGCCACAGCCTTCTTAGTACGAGTCAGTCTCTAGACCCAAATATGCTCGACGAAACAAGACCATGTCACCTGTAATCCTAGTCAATAAATCTCCATATTAAACCAAGAATTTAAGTTGAAGAAGACAAGATGAAGCCATACAACTTAAAATGATAACTCAAACTATCAAACTCATACTTACAACTCTGTTTCAGGATCTGCTAGGCGTTGTAAGTATGGACTTGGTAGCATCTGAGGTGGCTAGGACCCTATACGATGGGAATATTGAAGCTGTAGCATCTTGATGTTAGTTGAGTGTTAGGATCAGGGGTGTTGCTAAGGGTATCCCAAAAGCACCGGGGCCCGGGCCCTCTGTGTTATGTTTTGTTCGAGATAGTCTCGCTGGGTCACCAACACCATTTTTTCACCGCCATTCGTGATCTGCAGATCGTATTTAACAGACGAAAAACTTACTGATTCCTGCTCATTAATTTTCTGCATATTCCGCAATATGATTCTCCTTACGATCACGACCAACCCTCAGACGCCGTCACCTCGCAACACACATGAAAATCAGCGCTGACCAATTTGCATTAATCAAAAGCGATCACCTACGTACACAGCTGTAATACCCCTTAACATAACAGATCAAACATCAAACCAATATAAACACCGATACTAGTCTGTATGATAGCTCTGCAGAAATGCAAGCTGATTACACTGCAGTTTCATTTACGACTGACTCACAGAGAGACAGTCTCTGAAGAGTATGTTCTCTTATCTTTCACCCATCTGTCCCAGACGCTATGACATCATTCTACATCACGCCACAACGCTTCAGACTGAGTAGAATTTACAAAACAAACAATCTTAGAACTCTCTCACTTTATCAGTGCTTTCTCATACCCATTTCCTAATCCACACACCAACTCCCCATCTATACGCGCCCAAAAATCTAGAGATACAAATTGCCCCATTCTAAGTGCCCCAAATGAGCTATGAGGCCCATTTGTAGCAGCCAAAGCTTTACTGTCTTGTTTTGTAAGCCATTATAGAGGAAGTAGTTAAATCCCTGAGACAAAGTATGTAGGTATAATAGCCCCATAACTAGTAGGCAGTCCTCAATTAGGTAGGCTCTCCCCATAAGCATCCATTACGTACGGATCAAGACCTCTATAGGTCCCACCCACTCAATAATATGCCACGTAATATGCCACCATTTAGCCAGTAACATTCCCGCCTTAAGCCAGGTTATTGCCCCCCCCTAGCCCAGTAGATATGCCCTCATAGCAGTATAATTGCACCCTTACCATACATGATACAACTAAAATAAAAAAGCTACTCACCTCACCACGGTCCGCACGCTTGGTGAGCACTGTACATACAGCGCTGGAGCAAGGCAGGGAACGGTAACGATCCTCTCGCCATCTACGGGTGGTAGTGGGGGGGGGGGGGGGTGGTTTGACGGGGGTCGGGGGTGGCGGGGGGGGCAGTCAGAGGATTTGCAGGTGCAGCCCGCACGCTTACTAGGGGGCCCTGGCGCTCCAGGCCCAACCATGACAGCAGACCTGAGAAGCCCGCCGTGCGTCGTGTCGGGGGCACGAGGCAGTTTCTAATCCCGGGGCTATGTGCGCCCAGATAAAACTGCCTAGCGACAGCCCCCTAGGTTAGGATCTCTGTAGGCGAGAGGGTAGTCTGGAGTTGGTAGGATCTTTCGAGTGGTTACGATATCGTGGTGGTGGAGATTGTTTGTAAGCATACGTGTGGTAGTTGAGTGTTACAGGATCTTGAGGTGCGTAAAAAGACGTTGGAGTGGTATCCGAACCTATGGAAGGTGGGAATAACGTTGAACAGTGATACGGATTTTGCAGTGGTGGAGGTCGTTGGCGAGTAGGTAGGCATTTTTGTGGTAGTAGTTGAGTTGTTAGGTATCTATGGGTGGTACTTGAGAGTGAGCTGCAGTTGGAGTTGGTTGCTGTAGGATATGTAGATCGTTAGTTCTGGAGTTGTTGAATCTGCGTGATGGATATTCGATGGTGTATGATCTCTGGGGGGTAGTTGAAGTGCGTCACGATCATGTGTGGGTAGCTGAAGTGATACGATTCGTGGGGGTATTTGAAGTGATACGAATCTGTGGACGAAGCTGAAGTGGTAAGATCTTTATTAGTGGTACTGGGAGTCGATTAGGACTCTGTGGGTAGATAGTGGGCAATATGTAGATCTGTGGACGAGTGGAGCTCTTGTGTGCTTTGTGGTAGACACTCTAGTGGCGGGTCACGATCTGTAAGTGGTAAACTCAGTGATTGAGCGAGTTGCCGTTGGCTATCCGAAATCGATCGATAGTCGAGTAGCGTGCTTGGCGCTATCGATAAGGTTTTTTCGATAGTGAGTCACCGCGATCTATGACGAGTGATGCACCATTAAGTCTATGGCGGAGAGCAACAACACCTTCATATATTACACCCAAACAAGCTGGGAGAAGCTGAAATTTACAACATCCACAACCATCAAATGGATACCGCAACACAATCTTTAGCAACTCACTTAAGGTTATAAAAGTGCACAGAAAAAAATAGGCTCCTACACACCATTCACTATTCCCTAGTTAGTAGCCACAAATGGAAAAATCTCAGACACCAATCGGACCAACGGCGCACGTGCAGGTGTTGAATAACGGAAAACGCGGCCAGCTAAAGCCTTTCGTTTACAAAAGTTTCTTATTCTTAACAAGTGCCAGCGCATTTACCGCGAGACAAAATTAAAAAACATAAGACAACATTAAAATATACTTTACGACGTTATCGCGCGCGTGTACCCGCCGCTTACATCAAAGACTTCTGATCGAAGCGCGCGCTGCTACACGCGCGAAACGCCTGCAAAAGTCCTATTTTATGTCTTCAATTTTCTTAATTTTTCTCGTCTCGGTTAAATGCCGCGGCACTTTTGAAGAATCTAAAAACTTTACAAACCGACAAAGCCTCTTTACCTGGCTTATATCCTATTCACAAACTGCACGTGCTCCGGTCCTTTTTCTTTCTTCCATTTGTGGCCAAACTTCTTCTCGATCCTAAACCGTTATCCGAACGGAGCAGCACAGAGACCACCAGTGCTGCCGTAGTAAGTAGGCTTTACAGGGGTAAAACACCCTGTCAAGCAGCTCTATGATGTTTGTGGCCTCCTTCGTAAAATAAGAGCGCAACATTAAACAGGTGCACGAGATTACTTATCTTGATCTAATCACACTACCTATCTACAGTATAACGCTGATGTGCGCACACCCTCTCCTTTTTCTCCTTTTTCCTGCATATATGTGCATTGCGGTACCACAGGCCTGACCCTTAAACCTTCACACCCATAGCTCCACACAAAATTAAAACAGTGCAGAAGGCAAGTATGATTTAAACCATCATCTTACTTAACAGGACATTGAATATCCCTCGTCCTGGGCCACAGCATGAGCCCCAACCAGCATGCACCCCACACTTAAAAAGTGCCCAACAAAAGAGTCTTTCAATCCACCATTTTAGTCGAACTGACATTGACTGATACCTGTCCCTGGGCCACAAGCATGAGCCCAAAACCTCGCAGGACCCCCACATCTTAAAAGCGTGGGCAGAAAGAGTCTTTACACGCACCATTTTAGTTCACTGGACATTGACTGTACCTGTCCTGGGCCCACCATGAGTCCCCAAACCATGCATGAACCCCACATTCTAAAAGTCGCCCACAACAAGCGCAGTCCTTCAACCACCATGTTTAGTCTGAACCTGACATTGCACTATACCTTGTCCTGGCAGGCCACAGCAATGAGCCCCAAACCTCAATGACCCCCCATTTTAAAAAGTGCCGGAAAAAGGAGTCTTTCAACCATCCATTTATAGTTGAAACTGGACATTGAAAATATACTGTCCTGGCCACAGCGAATGAGCCCCGAACACCGCATGACCCCACACATTTAAAAAGTGACAGGCAAAAGGAGATCTTTTCACTCACCATTTAGTTTCATCACTGGACATCTGACTACAACCTGTCACTCGGGCCACAAGCATGAGCCCAACCTCTGCGCATACCCTGATCCCCACAATTACAAAAGGCCGAAAAGGAGTCTTTCAACCACCATCCTTGAGTAATTCACTGACACTGCACTATAACCTTGTCACATGAGTGACCACAGCGCATGGACCATGGGCCGAGTTACAGCACAGTGGAGTGCGGAAGAAAGCCAGCTTGGCAGATACCTTCATCTATTAACACACAGGTTACACACACAATCCCTGATGGAGCACGCAGCAACTGAAAAACTGATTCGGTGCACTCGAAGATCAGAGTCCGTGAAGCGGAAGTGATGAGAACTCCAGCCTTCTCTGTCTACACAGTCCAATACCTGGTGATCCCTTGCGTCCCCTCCTATGAGTCGGTAGGACCAATTGAGCTTCACTTGGAAATACTAGGTGGCGTCTAACGCTCTGTTACACCCAGTGCCCGTTTATCTTCAAGGACCATATTCAACTTTCTCGTCATATTTACCTCTCAACGTGCTGCAGGAAATGGTCTCGTACTTGTTCTTCTGCTACCGGTAGCTCCATCTGACTCCCTGGACCCTCTGAATAACCTCTCATACTGGATCAGTTCTTGACCTTACCTCTGTCTACAATTCATAGGAATTTTTATAACAGCAGCTATTTTGCTAACTGCAAGTTTTTAGTACATTAATTCGAGACAACCACATTTTAAAATAGGATGGAGAATCCCACCATGTCTTTGTTTCCTCCTTTCTTTTACATTCATGTATAAACATTCGGGATTGTCTCAATACCGGATTGATACTCAATGTTAACAGATTTTTTGCAATATTGTGTCCATCTAAACACTGATCCTAGCCCTATCTCCTGTTATCATGACAGGCATCCATCCACCCCTTGACGACCACTCTTGACAATTGTGAAGAACAAATGCTCTCGTTAGGAAACAACATTTTAGAATAGTGACCTGTTGTATACAGCTGCACTGGTCACAAGCAAAATGCCCCCTCAAAAATTCAACACAGCATGACCCTTGCAGCCATCTCCTTTTGGTCATCGATGAACGAACAATGTCTGTTAGACAAACGAACATCTTTTTAGACACTAGGACCTGTAGTACTAGCTGCATTGTCACAGACAAAGCCCCAAACATTTCAAAGCATGACCTCTGAGCCACTTGGCTCAAATTGTGACGGAACCAATGTCTTTAGAAACAACATTTATATTATTAACTAGGAAAACCTGTAGTCATTGTTTGCATTCACAAGCAGTCATGCCCCATAAAAATTTTTAAAAACATGCACTTCTCGAGCCACTGAGTCTCAAAAATTGTCTGAGGCAGAAAATGCCACTTAGACAGCACACATTCTGTTCCAAAGGCACCATCGATTATTGCTGTTTCTCACCAGCTACAATGACCCCAAAACAAATTAATCACAAATATCGACTCTGATCTCAGCCCAACTTATTAAAACAGTGTGATAGGCGAAATCTCCACATAAAGTCACTTTTCTGTTCCAACGGACATGATATTGCCGTAAGTCATCAAATCAGCTACATACCCCCACGGAGAAAATCTTATAAAATATGCACAATCAGCTCAGGCGCACTATTAAAAATTGCGTAGTGAGGGAGAAATGCCACTTATAGAAAAGCCACATTTATGTTCCAAAGGACCATGATTTATTGTTGTATCTCACAGCTTGACAATGACCCCAAAAATTTATAAAATATGACTTTCCTCAGCCACTATTAAAAAAATGTCATACGGGAGAAATGCACTAATAAGCACATTTTCTGTCCAAAGCCAACCATGATTATTGCTGTATCACATCAACCAGCTACATGACCCCAACAACAACTTTAAATACTGACTTTCGTCATACTCAGCCACCTATTAAAAATGAGACGAAGGAGAAATGCCCGGAACTTAGAAGCCACATTTCTGTCTACCAGAAGGACCATAATTATACATAGCACTGTATTACGTCACACAATAGACTGACCAAAAACATTATAAATATTCACTTCTCACCACTATTACAAACTTTTGGTGAGGAGCAAGCCACTATAAGAAGTCACATTTCTGATCTCACACAGGACCATAGATTATTGCTGTCAGACAACCGTCAATCCCAGCAATCATGACCTCAACAACCCATCTGACAATAGGCAGAACAAACAAAAAAACTTCTTAACGAATAAAAGTGAGTAAATGGAATATACGCGGTGAGTTTGATCATCGAGAAACAACCACTTACGGGCTAGTCCTTTACTTGTCTCCACACCCAGCAAACTCAGAACCAAGAAACGTTCGGGAAAAGAGAATTAAAAATTGCAAGCTAAAAATGACCATTTTACAAAAAACAAAAGGTTTCAAGTAAGGACCTTTTCTGTTGTCTTCAAAAGAATGTGCGCGAGCGCTGCGCGCCGGGCCAACTAATCGGTGACCTCCGGACAATGGGGCCGACAACATCATCAGAGATCCCGCATAGCACTGATACATTCTTGCATGAAGCAAGATCAACACGATCCACATTAATCTGTGGAACAAGCCGGAACCCCCGTTGTCTGTCAATGAACTCTCCGACGCTCGTGCTGAAGGCACCAGCACAGAACTATGAACGCTGGCTGCTGGCAGGACAACACCTCTATGGCTACTGACGAGACCAGCTCGGGCCCATTTCGTCACCATCTCTTGATAACCAGCTAAGTCTATTGGGTGCTCCGGAACACATGCAAAAAACATCGCAGAGGGTTGTGAGCCACAGCATCAGTCAGTGTCACCATGATCTAAAAATCTGATTCTCTGTGTGTCGGATTGCTCGTCTGCCCTGCAGTCTAGCATGCGTTGGTGAGTCTGGTGAAACAAAGATTGCCCAGAGCGTACACCCATCTAGGCTTCTGCCACTCTTGCCTGCTGCTGTCGCTACGCCTGACTTGGTACTTACTAACTGGCTGTCACGCTCCCTGATGTTTTTCACACCGTCAGACATTTAGGGAACGTGAAGCAGAACGCCAACAGAGTGTCTCCTAGTTTGATCAATCAGCAAGGATCATAAGCTCATTTACCTGCATTTTACTCTCTATGTTGTTCTGAGATGTGCGAAGGAAAAGTGCTATACATTTTGTTTTGAATACCGGGGATCCAGGAGGCATGAGCCACCCATAACTGTGTTCATATTTGATGCGCGCCACTTAATGCGAGGATCATGTCTGAGGAAATGAGCATCCACGCCACTTCATTTGTGTGAGACTGAGCCTAGACTCTCCTCTCATGACCTCTGGGCACTCTAGCAAACTGATACTTCTCATGTCTTCACCTTCCTCACGCCTCAAATTCGCATGCCAACCTCGTTTGCCAAGGCTAGGACGATCGGTACAACATCAGTGGTCCTAGAATACCTCCTCCTCCCTACCGGCGCTGTCGCTATCGCACAGCTTCACAACAGCCCTACTTGACAAACTTGGTCCTGAGCGAACTGGAAGCACCGTAAGTGTAGAGCTGATCGCGCACACCAATATTCGCACTAGCCGCTCCTGGCCCCCGACCACTTGGCCCTATGCAGACCGAATGAAGCATTGTGAAACTCGTCGGGCCGTTGTAGATTCTGACGGAGAGAAAGGCTCCTGTCCAGCATCTGTGTTCCGTCCCTCCTCCTCCTCCGTCGCCTCTGGCTTTGAGGGGCGACCGATGAGTTACGAAGAGCGCTGAGTGTCAACGATGTCATCAGAACTAAGTATTCACCACAATGCTCATAGCTGACAAGGCATTGTCGCCGCACCTGACCCATTTTGGTGGCTTCATCAAACTGGCCAGGGATGGTGCAGAGATCTCTTATCACCTGCCTCCAACAGTCTCGGTGGCTCTGCACACTTCCGAGGTCCGCACCGCTGCTTCGTCAGACCATGTGTCACCTTCTCCGTACTGCCGTAATGCATGAGGAGGCGCTAGCTAGACCACAATCGCTCTGAGCATTGGAGGGTGGGAATTCCTAGCGTGTTGGCCACGTCAGCGCAAACAGACAGGTTGACACTGGGACGACGCCAGAGCTGCACGCTGCAAACGCAGCCAAGGCGGAACGTCAAGCTGTGCGAATCGGCGGAAGTGCGAAACTTCAGACCCGAGCCTTCGTCAGCCAGCAGTCCAGACCCTCAGCTCTCTTATAAATTTCTGGACGACTAAGGTGTTCTTGACATGTGCCAGCAAGGCGATTGCTTCAGCCCTAACACGTGGATCTTAAGGTGCAACCAACACAGCATTTCGCCCGATTATCGCACACCACCAGCAATCTGCTGGCACAATTTCTTTGATTCACCAGCACAGCGCTCGGTCTCTACTGTTGCTATATAGGCCGGACCACAGCTCCTGGACCCTGCTGCAAGTTTGGTAACAGGTCCCTAGTGCAGATCTAATTTCAACACGGCCTGGTGTCTACTGGGCACGTGTAGCCAACAGAGTCTCAACCTGGGGGAAGAGAGCCCTGCACCCTCCTTCCAGTTATCGAATAGCGATGCGCCGAGACTGCAGAGCCATCGTCAACTCCTAGCACCAGAGACATACCACCACCCAGTATACTCACCCAGATGAGCTGTCACATCGATATAGTGGCCTTGCCGTGCATACTAGTCCATACGTCGTCGGATGGTGCAGCATGGACTTTATATCTCCGGACACCAGATCGCAGACTTACAGCGCTATGAAATCTTTTACAGATGACAACGTGTGGCCAGGGCAGCGGACGGACCTTTTCTGGCATAGAAATGCCGTGCTCTGGCATCTGGTATTGAGGGGCCGGCGAGGGCCATGACGTGGCGAACCCATTACTGTAGATCTCGCACCAGACGTGGAAGGCCAACATTTCTCCAAGGCCAAAAAGCACTAGGCAATCAGCCGACATTCAGGCTCTTTGGCCTTTCTCTACTATGATCGCGTTCTGGAAGTTAAAGTGTTATCTTCTGCTCACCAAACCTACGGACAACGACAGAAGGCCTGGTCTGCTGAACTGGCCGATGTACAGCCGTGCAAGGATCGTGCCAACTGGCGGCAAGGAGACAGGCGGTTAGGATGCGGTACTCTGTCTGGTCACGACTACGGTGGTACTCAACTATAAGCGGCAGATGCGACGGTGTAGGCAAGAAGCTGAGGCGAATCCCTGAACAAGACTCTGCAAGATACATGGGGCAGCTGAGGAAACGCTTTGGTGCGTGCATGTGTGAGGAGGAGCGAGAGCGTGAGACAGACGAGTGTGCAGTCTGGTTGGAGCGCCCGGCGTCGGTCTGCGCCTTTATTGGCCAAGTAGTTCCCAAATCTCATGTTCAATCTCATGCATACTTGGAGACTTTACACCTCATACGCTTGCATGGTGACTCAGACATTGTTGGCATAGTAGTTAACCACTTAAGGTCTCTTTAAGCTCTACTTATGCGCGATTTATGGCAAAGCCGGGCATAGACATCGCCTGTTTGAATCAGAATGCTTGCTCAATGCAAGGAACCCATGGCTTGAGAGCCTGGACCTTTTTTGAACAGGGGATCAGAAGCGAGGAGCGGAGGTTATGCGCTGACCGTAGCGCCTGGCGGAATCCATATCAGCGGAATTATCTGCCCACCCGCCCTCAATCCCCTTTTAGTAGGCGGAGACCCGTATTGACACTACCCTTCATCAGCTTCCTCCCTCGTCACACGTGCATGAAGCGCGAAATCCAGCGCACGCAAATTCTGCGCGAAAACATACTAGGATGGATCCCAGCAATGGTCGTCATCATCATCACTCATCCACACAGCGTGAACGTTCTGGTCGTCCACCATGACTCTTTCTGACATCCCAGAAGCTGCGGGCTATACCCAGCAGTGGCCAACCTTGCAAGCAGTTGCAATAGATTCTCGCCATCGAGCAACCGTAGTATTTTTAGCCCGATATGCACCAGTGTCTTCTCCTTCACCTACTCTGACATGAGCAATCATTAACTGGCAAGTCAAGAAGCAGAACTAAATCATCACTCAATGATCTTTTAACAGGCCATTGATCCAACAACCGCATTTCCTGGTACATCAAAAGAGGTCATAGACAATAGCAATTCATCCACATTGGTGTGGGTACACGAAGTTGCTACAGTTGGGCCGCTTCATGTTGACGGATGCTGCGATGAATGCGTCGATGGACTACATTCTGTGCTCGTAGACATGCGAGGACAACGAGGAGAGTACAAGGCACTGCTCAGATGCAGTTGTGTGCATTAACCCGTGAAAAGGACAGATTGGCGGACGATGTTCGTCTCACTTAAGATATCACAGGGCCCTGACCCAGCGATGACAGGGCTACGAGTCCTGCAACCTGACGAATCCGCTGCGCACGCGTGTTTGTCCAGCCCAGCACACTGAGAACAGGACACCTTTCTTCTCGTACCTCTTACCCCCCCTCCATGTGCCTACCCCCCTCTTTTGCTCGCTTACTACCACCTGCATTTTTTCGCCTCCCATATTACAAAATATACACAATTTTAGACAAGGTATGAAAATTTTGGTGAAAGCCTCTCTTATTAAAAGACGGCACCATCACAGCTACTTCTCACCACTCCACTAATTCAAACCAAAATTGCATTGATTCTTCAATTACAACACTGCAAGTTGTCCTAACAACAATTCTGGAATGGGACACAAGTTCCAATAAAAACACGTATCTGTTTGTTTTGGTATAATAAACCGGTATTCATTATTTGGTGCACCATTCACATTCACACTGTAAGTGAATAGTAAATTGCTGTTTCATAAGCATTTACACGTGCATGCTGCGTCAATGAAACAGTGCTGGGTTGTGCAACAGTCAAACAACACGTAACTGTTATGCTTTTTGTATAAAAACGATCATTTTTGCGACACCTTTACAATTCACCTGATGGTGAATATAGACATTGCTGTTATTAGCAGAGTTTTACGTAGAATGCTCGTTCACGCTCAATGAACATGCTGGTGTTGCAAAGTCAAATAAACAGTACCCGTTATGTTTTGAAATAAATAAACGGAATTTTTGCATCCTTTCAACTTCACCGCTGGTGGATGGAATTTAAGAATATGCTGTTTTAACGATTTACGTAGATGCTGCGATCTCAATGAACAGTAGCAGGGTGTGCAAAGTCAAAAAACCGACGTAACTGTCTAATTTTTTAGATATACATAAACGGTGAAATTCTTGCACATTTCACATTCACCTGTGGTAAAATACATAGAATTCTACTGTCTTTACGAGATTTACGTAGATGCTACGCGTTCATGAACTCAGCACGTGGCTGGAGTGCCAGCAAAAAGTCCAAAAAAAAAAACACGTCTAACTGTTATGTTTTTGGCATACAATAAAACGATATACTTTTTGGCTAAACCATCATTCACACTTGCGATGCAAAGTATAGCATTGACCTGTCTCTTAAGATTTACGTAGATGCTCTAGCGTCAATGAACAGTGCTGGGTCTGCAAAAGTCTAAAAACACACTAACTGTTCATATGTCTTGAAATAACAAGCGGGCGGATTTCTTGCACTCTATTGACAACTTCCACTGCATCACACTGAGACACATTTACACTCTTTGGTGTAATATAGAAATGGCTGAGCCTTTTAAAGTTTACGATAGACTAGACTGGGATACCATGAACAGTGCTTATGGGGCGGCTTTTTTATGGTTTTGGTCATAAGTCAAAAACACGCGATAACTGTTATGCTTTTTGATTATAATAAACGTTATTATTTTGCACCTTTCAACTTCACCTTGTGGTGAATATAGCAAGTTCACTGTTTTATAGATTTACGTAGATGCTCGCGTCAAATGCAACAGTGCTGGGTGCGCAACCACAGTCAAACAAACACGTAACTTATGCTTAGTTTATGCCACTAACGATACACGGTATTTTATTGACGCGCAACACAACCTGTTCTCACATACAAGAATTATTCTGGCTTATTGTACTTGTAGATGCAAGGGTGCGATATATCAACAGTACAGGATTAATGGATATAAATTCTGGCACACGACTACTGAATGTCTATGCCTGGAAATCAAAAGTGGACTTCTTCAGCAGGCCTAAACAAAAGACCTGCAAATGTTACTAAAAGATCGTGTACTCCAATACTAATTCAGGCATGCCCAATATATCCAGCAGAATACTTTCAATAGGCAAACTGTTAATATAACACGTGATTTCCACTACAATGTCTAACCACTAAGCTCTGGTGAACTTTATCACACTGTTCCTTTATAGATAAGAGCTATGTCTCTGTGATCAGCTACCAGGCGGGGGCATACCCCCCGCCCCACCTAAGCACGTTAGTCGCATTATACAGTCGGGTAGATGCTATGCTTTAAAAACATTCCTTAGACTAACTATAATAGAAATTCTTCAACTCTCTAATCGTCAACTAAATTGGAAGGACATCACGCAGCTAATCTGTACGTAGGTTTCTCAATGTGCAGAAATGGAGAAGACAATCTAATTTCGCTGAGCTGTGCTTGCGGACCACAGAGGAACAGAGCGCGAGTTCCTTAACTCCTATGAGACAGCTAGCAGACACTGAGCAGCTGACAGGAACCGCTGTCTATGTAAATACACGAGGTGCATGTGATTTTGTTCAGCCCAATCGCAACCGAGACGACATCCCAAGTTCATTGACGTTCGACGACACAACATCTCACCCTGCTCTACTTCTGTAATCTCATTTGCGCATGCTGCACCGCAACAAAATTACAGGCAAGCGCCGAAAAAGCGCTCATCTTAACTACAGATATCTATGCACAGATTTAACCTTTAAAATATCGCCATTGAACAGAAATTTCGATCCACCATCAAACAACACTCGCCGATACTTCACGAACGTTACTTGTCGATGCAAAAAACTCTAGATCCAACAACTAGTAGAAATCCCGGTTAGGTTAGTTGGAGTGGTAGGATTTTTTTGGTGGTTATTGTGTTGGTAGGATCTATGAAGGTGTGGTATTTGGTGCGTGGTTAGGATCGTGTGGTGCATAGTCTGAGTGTGTAGATCTGTTGTGGTAGTTGGAGTGGTGGGATCTGTGGTGGTAGTTTGAGTAGTAGGATCTGTGGTGGTAGTTTGAGTAGTAGGATCTATGGTGGTAGTTGGAGCGATGGGAGCTATGAAGGTGGGTGTGGTTGTGGTGGTGGATTCCTAGTGGTAGTTGGAGTGGTAGGATCTATGAAGGTGGGGGTATTTGTGGTGGTAGTATTTGTGGTGTGTGTGTCTGGATGGGTGTGGATCCTATGGTAGTTGGAGTTGCAAGAATCTAGGGAGGTTAGGATTTTGCCACTTAAGCAACTCTCCAGAGTTGAATTGCCAGACAAGCAAATCCCCAAACAAGCACAGATGGTAAAACAGAGCCCACTCTCAGGTGCTCTTTACAATCCAACACCCTCTGGGTAGCAGAGTCTAAGTTCCCCTTTTGCTGCTAAAGGTCTAGGTTGTGTCTGTAGAAGGTACTAGAAGGCAAATATGAGCAGTGAAGACAGAACAAACAAGGGAATAGCTTGTCTGTGTAGCCACGTATGGGATGTGCACCGCCATAACATGGGGCGACCAGAAGAGAGGTGCTGAGCACATCAGGCTTATGATGCCAAGAGGAGCTAATGTGAGGTCATCGATGGAGTTACCGGAAGAGGTTCTTCTGAAGGGGCCATGGGTGTAAACCTTGTGATAATACTTAAACCTCTCTCTGGAAACCCTGGGTCTGGGGTTGTCCTGGTTCTGGAGATTGTTATGGGTCAGTATATCCAATGGACAGTGTGAAAGGTCTGATAGTAACGCAGGATCATTGTTACATTGGCCTGAAGACGAGTTATCTGCACCTTCCCCATTACTTCTCCTTAAAATCTGGCTTGGACACTCGGGACTCATCTCAGTATTTGTGGGGAGGGTTTGTCTCCGTTACTGTGGTGTCGCCTGTCTGTTGTGTGACTCATATTTAGAACTTATAGATCTAAGATCTATAACACAGTAAATATCATGTCTGTGCCGCACATCTGTATCACGTGTCTGTGTCACATGTCTACACTGCACATGCAATAGACATTCGCGCACGTTTCTAGAGATTTTTCCTGCTTTCACCCTCGAAGCCTCCTATCTCCTCAGCTCTGTAGCTTAAAGGAAAAAACTTCAAATAACTATTTGTCCTGCAGGACAGATGCCCACATGTCCCGAAGCTGCCGGGTAGGTTGTGTCGGATTATTGGAAATTGTAATTTATAACAGACGGACACATGAGTAGCATTCATGTCACAGAGCGCGTCACCTTGACTGCACAAACATGCACTGCCCCTATACTATAAAACACCACAGTGTGTGCCTGACAAGCGTCAACAAAACACGACTGTATGAGCAGCTTCTATCTTCTCTATACTACACGACTGTATGAGCGGCTCCTCTCCTCCTCTCTATACTACACGACTGTATGAGCGGCTTCTCTCCTCCTCTCTATAATACATGACTGTATGAGCGGCTTCTCTCCTCCTCTCTATAATACACGACTGTATGAGCGGCTTCTCTCCTCCTCTCTATACTACACGACTGTATGAGCGGCTTCTCTCCTCCTCTCTATACTACACGACTGTATGAGCGGCTTCTCTCCTCCTCTCTATACTACACGACTGTATGAGCGGCTTCTCTCCTCCTCTCTATACTACACGACTGTATGAGCGGCTTCTCTCCTCTCCTCTCTATACTACACAACAGCAATAGTTAGGGAGTTTGGTATTTCTGTCTGCATCTTTCCCACACCCAGAAGCTGTTATTTGGTGACATTTGCAGGCTCACAAAACGCCTAACTCTCATATGCATGGATATATATTATACAGAGTGTTTGGATTTGCTAAATCATACTCAGTGCCCAAAAGTTCATTTTTTGCAGTATTGGGGGTTCAGTAATTGTGTAACGTACCGTCTCCAAATCTCCTATATAAAGAAATATATTCTAAATAGTGGTTGGTTTGTGACAATTATTCTGAGTGGAGAAAAGTTCATTATTTGCAGTTTTGGGTGTGAAATACCTTTCATATATACCATGTGTTATTGTTATACAGATCTATATCCAGGAAATAGAGTTCTCTCTGTCCTTGCTTGACACGCCATAGAAGTTTTATCCTGCCCAGCAGCCAGCGTTATCTCGGGACGCACCTTCAGCACAGCCGGCGGGGTGATAACTGACAAACGTATCCGTCTTTCCCCTAATATTGTGGATCGCTTGATATTTATCAAAATGAATCAAGCGTGGATCTCTGACCATTTTGTTGCCCCAGTTGCCGATGTCACCAACTAGTAAACTGTAGCACGTCTTCTTGACAATGTGAAATACACATTTAAACTACACTACATCTCATGTCTGTAGTTCCTGTGCCTGCTGCCTCTACAAATTGTATTCTATTGCTGCCAACAGCGAGATTTACAAGTCTTATGGCTAAGTTTATTTTGAAATCTACACCTGTATGGACTTGATGTGCTGCATACACCTCTTATTCCTCCTCATTGTAGCCCTCCAAATCTTTATTTTTTAAATGCCTATGCCCGTACTGCCCTATTGGCTTCCCTGCCAGTTACCATGTTCCATTTCCAATACCGGTGTCTTCTTATGTGACAAAGGTGCTTTTGGGCCTCCTCAGGATGCAGGGCCCCGTAGCGGCTGCTACCACTGCCCCTCCTATAGCTACACTCCTGCTTGCAAGCTGTCCTCATCTTTTCAGTTTGCCATTGAAAGGAATTAAGTATTTTAGCCTGGGAATTTTTTTTCTGTGACTCTTAGAGACACATTTTCTTCACTAACCTTTTTCCAGGTATCCAGTCTACTGTGATGTATGCTAATTACAGCTTCTCCTCACCTGTATAAGTATAAAAATGAATCCATATTTTTTTCCATTAACTGGTCTGTGGGGGGGTCCCTGATGTGGTGAGTGGGATATCTCTGAGGCTCCTGTGTCCTCATCAGTCACTCTGGAGATGTGGACGCACATGCTCAGTCTTGCTTCTCCATCCTCTCACCCTGATATATTGGCGGTGATCCCGTGTGTGGGATACCTCTGAGGCTGCTGTGTCCTCATCAGTAACTCTAGAGACATGGACGCACATGCTCAGTCTTGCTTCTCCATCCTCTCACTCTGGTATATTGGGGGATCCCTGATGTGGTGAGCGGGATACCTCTGAGGCTGCTGTGTCCTCATCAGTCACTCTAGGGAGGTGGACACACATGATCAGTCTTGCTTCTCCATCCTCTCGCCGTGGTATATGGCTGGGTTCCTTGATGTGGTGATCGTATACCTCTGAGGTTGCTGTGTTCTCATCAGTCACTCTGGAGACGTGGACGCCCATGCTCAGTCTTGCTTCTCCATCCTCTCACCCTGATATATGGGTGGGTCCCTGATGTGGTGAGCGGGATACCTCTGAGGCTCCTGTGTCCTCATCAATCACTCTGGAGACGTGGACGCCCATGCTCAGTCTTGCTTCTCTATCCTCTCGCCCTGGTGTATGGGGGATTACTGGTGTGGTGAGCGGGAAACCTCTGAGGCTGCTGTGGCTGAATGCCAATACCGAAGACACATAATACGTACATACAATTCTTATGACCGCTATAAACAGACCTTACGACTGTCACGGTCCGTGCTGCATTCCTGTCCTTCACCGTGGCTTCTGCTGTCGCCATTCCTGACGCCGCTGCTTGCCCGCCTGTGGTTGCTGTGCGGCTTTTCCCATGCTGGCCATACTGCTCCTGCATCTTGGCTGCTGCCCTGACTCCTTGTTGCTCTATAGAGGGCGGCGGCGACATCTTCCACTCATTTATCTACAACAACACAATCACCACCACCCTTGACTCAGTCGCTCCTCTCACACACAACAGAACCCGCAACATCAACAGACAACCCTGGCACACAGCCTCCACTAAACAACTGAGGCGAGCTTCCAGAATTGCTGAACGCTGCTGGAAGAAAACTCGCTCCACCGACGACTTCACCTCATACAAACAATCGCTACACACATTTAAGTCTGCACTCACCACCGCCAAACAGGATTACTTCACCAATCTCATATCCTCATTGTCTCACAACCCCAAACATTTATTCAACACCTTCAACTCTCTCCTTCGCTCCCCTGCACCTCCTCCCCCATCTCTCCTATCAGCGGACGACTTTGCCACTCATTTCTTACATAAGATCAACCTCCTCAGAGAAAGCCTTCATCCCTCAGTCCCACTACCCACCTCTATACCCCCTACCATCACCACCACCCACCCTCACCCTGACACAGTCCCCATGAACACTTCCATAACTGCTTCCCCCACTGTTAGTCACGATAACCTTTCCTCTCTAGTGTCCAAAATCCAACCTCACTAACCCTATGTAACCTTGACCCACCACATCCTACCTCATCCCAGACCTCAGCACTGTTCGTTTCCCAGCCTCACCCACCTTTCAATCTATCATTAACCTCTGGCATCTCTTCCTTCCTCGCTTAAACACGCGACCATCACACCTATCCTTAAGAAACCATCTCTCGACCCCTCCACACTGTCCAACTATCGCCCCATCTCGCTGCTTCCTTTTGCATCCAAACTCCTGGAACAGCACGTCTATCTTCAACTGTCCTCCCACCTCTCCTCCAACTCTCTCCTTGACCCACTCCAATCAGGCTCCGACCCAACCACTCCACTGAAAGTGCCCTAACCAAGGTCACCAACGACCTAGTAACTGCTAAAGCCTCACGCCACTACTCTGTGCTCCTCCTCCTAGACCTGTCCTCTGCCTTTGACACGGTCGACCACTCCATCCTGCTACGAATCCTCTCCTCCCTCGGCATCACGGACCTGGACCTCTCCTGGATCTCCTCGTACCTCTCTGAATGGACATTCAGTGTCTCTCACTCTTGCACCACCTCTTCCTCCCACCCGCTCTCTGTTGGTGTCCCTCAGGGTCTGTCCTGGGCCCACTCCTCTTCTCTATCTACACTCTTGGTCTGGGTCAGCTCATAGCCTCACATGGCTTTAACTACCACCTGTACGCGGACGACACCCAGCTTTATATCTCTGGTCCTGATATTAACACTCTTCTCTCCCGGATCCCAAAATGCCTATCATCCATTTCCTCCTTCTTCTCCTCCCGTCGCTTAAAACTAAATGTAGATAAAAAAGACTTCATCATCTGTCCACCGTCCCGCTCTCTCCCTCCCCCGGATCTCTCTATCACTGTTAATGGCCACACCTTCTCACCAGCTCCACAAGTCCGCTGCCTTGGGATAACCTTTGACTCCTCTTTATCCTTCAAACCGCACATCCAAGCCCTGACCTCTGCCTGCCGCCTCCACCTGAAATATATTTCACGCATCCGCCCATTCCTCAACTCTGACACTACTAAAACGCTAGTCCACGCCCTCGTCATCTCCCGCCTTGACTACTGCAACATGCTTCTCTGTGACCTCCCAGTTAGCACCCTCGCTCCCCTCCAATCCATCCTCAACTCTGCTGCCCGGCTGATTCACTTCTCTCCTCGCTACTCCTCTGCCTCTCCCCTCTGCCAATCCCTTCACTGGCTGCCCATTGCCCAACGAATTCAGTTCAAATTACTCACCCTGACCTACAAGGCTCTCCATAACCTCTCCCCTCCATACATCTCTGCCCTAATTTCCAGATACCTCCCCTTACACAATCTCCGCTCCTCACAGGACCTTCTCCTCTGCTCCCCTCTCATCAGCTCCTCACATAACCGTCTCCAAGACTTCTCCCGTGCTTCACCCACACTCTGGAACTCCTTAACCCAAAACATCAGACTCTCCCCAACTTTCAACAGTTTCAAAAGCAACCTGAAAACCCATCTCTTCAGGATAGCCTACAACCCACAATAACCCCACCACCACTACACCGGCCCGCAAACATGTCTGCCCCACACCTTCTGTCTCTCCCCTTCTTCCTTGTAGATTGTAAGCCCTCGCGGGCAGGGTCCTCTTTCCTCTCTGTTTCAGTTACTAGTCATTTTTGTCACCATTGTAATTGTTCAACATTTGTTATGTATGTAATTCCCCTTAAATGTACAGCGCCCTGGAATCAATGGCGCTCTAAAATAAATAATAATAATAAATTTATACCCACAGTATGCAGCGGGGTTGGGCTTCCTCTATCAATCCCCTTCCACCTGTGTGTTTATAAGCCTGCTCCTCCCTACACTCCCTGCCTGATCCTTGTTGTTGCATGTTGTGTCATGCTGTGTCATTAGTGTCTCATGTTGTGCTGTTGTTGCTGTCTCATCTTGTGCTGTTGTTGCTGTCTCATCTTGTGCTGTTGTTGCTGTGTGTTTTCTTATCTTGTTTGTTAGCAGTCCGGTGTGCACACGCTGTCTTGTTTGTGTCCTTGTGGTATAACAAACTACCAGTAGAAAAAATGCCTAAGGGTGTAGATACTTTAAAATATAACTTTTAATAATATTCTAATAAAAGAAGACGATCAAATGGCTAAAGAAAGCGGGGATATCGCCCCGAAAAGGGCGGCCCCGCCCCGGAACACCCTACCTACGTACTAGAAATAGTATCCTATATCCTAAATCCTAAGACATACAAGAAGGGACATACCCACATAAGACAAAGACATTACCAAAAATAATTACAAACAAATGGGTGGCCAAAATGAATACAATAACAATACACCAATCACAATAAACATACACCGACCCTACTGACAATACACACACAGAAAGTCCGACGCGTTTCTCCCACCAATCATGTGGGTTCGTCAGGGAGCACAAAGGTATGTCAACCCAAAAAAAAAAAAAAAAAAAAAATATATTATAAAAAATTTAAAAAAGGCTTACGTCCCTTCAAGATAAAACCCCAAGTCCAAAAAATAGGGTTGCAGGTACCAAGGGTCCCGGATAAAGGGGTATTTGGGTAGAAAATGGCTACTGATAGCCTTTTTTAAATTTTTGGGTACTGAAAAGGGCCCTTACCTCCCCAAAACTCCTATCAAGGATCCCTTTGGGACCTCATCCCAATTTTTTTTGGGCTTGGGGTCTTATCTTGAAGGGGCTAAGCCTTTAAAATTAAAATTAAAAAATATATTTTTTTTTTTTTTTTTTGGGTTTACCCTACCTTTGTGCTCCCTGACAACCCACATGGGTTGGTGGGAGAAACGCGTCGGGCTTTTTGGGGTCTGTATTTTCAGTAGGGTCGGGGTTTTGTTTAAAGGGGATTGGGGGGGGGGGGGGTTTTTTTTTATTTTTATTTATTTTGGGCCCCCCAATTTTTTTTGTAAAATTATTTTTTTTTTAAAGTCTTTTTTCTTATGTGGGTATGTCCCCTTCTTGTATGTCTTAAAAATTTGGATATAGGATACTATTTCTAGTACGTAGGTAGGGTGTTTCGGGGGCGGGGCCGCCCTTTTTGGGGGGATTAAAACCCCCTTTCTTTTTGGGCCCTTTCATAGTTTTTTAAAAGTTTTATAGTTTTTTAAAGGCTAAAAAAAGACAAAACCCCCTCTTTGTTCAGCCTTTGTTCTAAGGTGTTGATCCAAAAGGGAAAGGGAAAAAAAACCCCAATGAGGTTTTGAAGCCAATTGTCCTCCCTTTTAGGGGAAAAAATTTTTTTCCCGACCCAATCTGGGGAATCAGAAAAAAACCTGGGTCAATGCCCCCCCCTTCCCTGAATCCCTTTTGACAAATATAAATGTTATATTATTACCGCTCCAGGGAAATTTCACTAAAAAACCCTTTTTTTAACTCTGTTATTGAATTCAAAACCAAAGACAAATCCCCTGGGAGAGAATTTCCCCTTATTTTCCCAAAGGGTCCCACAGTTAAAAAAACCCTTTCTATGTTTTTTGAGAAACTTTTTGGTTTCCCCAAGACGTAGAGGGGGTCCCCCCCTTGGGTTTTAGGGTTTTCAGGGCCCCGGGGTATTAAAAAAATCTTTTGGGGGGGGGGGGGGGGAATTTTCTTAGTTTGGGGCCTTTGGGGGTTGGTTTATTTAAAAAAATTTTTTATTTGTAAGAAACCCTTTTTTCTCTTTTTTTAATCGGTGAACCTTCCCAACTTGTCAACGTTTCCTAGTAGGGTTTTAAACTGTAGGTTTTCAACCGGGGGGGTCCTTTTTTTATTGGGGGTTTTTAAAAGCCCATTTACCTGGGGGTTTTAAGGGGATATGGGGGCTTTTGGGGAGTGGCCCCAATAATGGTTTAAATTGATGGGGGCCCATGTGTTTGCAATTGGAACCCGTGCTTTAAAATGGGAGAATAATGTTTTAAACATGTAAACTATTGGGCCCCTTTTTAATCACCCCCTGATCCTTTTTTTCTTTGGGGTGCTGCTGCCTGACACTGGGTGCTACAATTAAATTTTTCTGTCCACCAGATTTTCCCCAAATCCTTTTCCATGTCACTTTTTCCCAGTGGGTTTTTCCCTTTAACATGTAGTCCCTGTAATGGATTTTTTCCTCCCCCTTTTTTGGGATAACCCCTGCATTTATTTTGTGTTTAAAACCCCATCTGGGCCCTTTCCCTGGCCCCGCCCCTCCCAACCCTTTTCCCAGATCCCTTTGAATAACAAATTATCCCTATTGGGGTTAATTTTCTTTACAGAACTTATTTTCGTCCTGCAAAGATCATAATTTTCTTGTGTAATCCCTTTTTTTAAAAAAAATTAATGGGAAAATGTTAAAGAGGAATAAAGGGCCCCAAAACTGAAACCCATTGGGTACCCCACCCAAACAGCGATCCAGTCAGAAATATTACCGTTTTTTTTACTACCCTTTGTTTTCTATTATAGCCATTCCCTTACCCACTTTTTTCCCAAAACATTTCCCCCAATCCAAGCATTCTCTTTTATTTTTTACCAAACCCTTTTTTTGGGCACTGTATCAAATGCTTTAGAAAAATCTAGATATATTAAAAATCCAGTGCCCCCACCCCGGGTCCAAATCTAGAAATGACTTCCTTCATCAGAACTTTTAGATTAGTCGACAGGACCGAAACCCCTTTATAAACCCATGCCCGGGAACCGGCGTTTTGCAATTTTTTTTTCCCGTGAGATACTCCCGGATACATCTCTGAGAAAAACCTTCAAACATTTTAAAACCCAAAACAGAGGTTTAAACTTACCGGCCCATAGGGTTTTCCCGGGTCACTTTTTTTACCCTTTTTTGAAAAATTGGGACCGCATTTTTCTTTTCGGGCCCAATTTCCCTTTTGGGAAAATACCCCCCTTTTTTAGAAAAGTCCATAAATAAATTTAAAAATTTGGGGCCTATCTAAAGACATCACTTTTAAATCTCTTAGGGCACCCTGGGGTGTATGGGGCCAAACTGGGCCTGGGGATTTTTTCTATTTTAATCTTCCCCAAGACGGGGCTTTCACTTCTTCCTGGGTTTGGGGCAAGAAACTTTTTAAATTGGAGTTTACCTTTATCTCTCTTTCAACAGGAAGCTCATCCTCCTCGTAAATACAGTGGGGAGAAAAAAATGTTTAATAGTTTTTCTTTTTTCTCATCGGCCCCCCTACTGTCTCTTTCCCCCAGATTTTTTCAAAGGGGCCAACATTTTTTTGTTTTAATCTTTTTACTATTAAAATAATTAAAAAATATTTTTTGGGTTTTTTTTACTTTCTAATAAAAATAGGGCCCTTTTCCCTCTCCCGCCCTTTTCTTCCTTTTTTCTTTATTTTAACCCCACTTTTTTTTTTTCCCATAGCCTTTTTTATTGGGGGTCTTCACTGGGCCCCCCTGTTTTAGTAGGTGAAAAACGCTTTCTTTTTTTTTTTATTTTCCCCTCTTTTAAAACCCTGTTATCCAATTGGGTTTTTTTTTCCTTTTTTAATTTTTTTTTATTACCCCAAAAAGGGGATGGGGCCCCAAACGTGGGGCCTTTTGGATTTTTTAAAAATATCCCATTTATTATTTGTTTCTGCCCTATTTTTAAAAACATTGTCCCAGTCAATTCCCATTTAGGGGGCCTTTCCCTAACAGAATAAAAAATTAGCCTTTTTCCCAAAAAAGTCCTTTTTTTTGTGGCCCCCTTGAAAAAAAAACTCTATTGGGAAAGGGTAAACGGAAATTTATTATATTTATGGTCACTATTTCCCCAGGGGCCCCCAACCCCGAAACCTTTTTTTTTACTTGTCAGGCCTTTTTAATTAGTTAATATTAAAGGGCTTGAAGGGCCTTTTCCCCTATTGGGTTTCTTGACATTTTGGAAGCAAAAGGGAATTTTCATTTGTTATTGGGAAAAAAAAAATTTCCCCTTTTTGAAGCTACCAGGTTTCAAAATTCCCTTTATTTTCGGTTTTATTTGTCTTCTTTTAATTTTTGAATATTTTTTAAAAGTTAAAATTTTAAAGTATCTTTCAAACCCCGGGCCCTTTTTTCACTGGTATTTTTGTTGTTTTTTTTAAAGGGATTAATGCCCCGGTTTTCATCATTGAGGGACCCCTTTTCCTGTCCTTATATTTTTTGGGGCCGTATTTTTATTGCCTTGGGGGATCCCTCTATATTTGGTTAGTCTCTATGTTGGTCCTTTTCCCTTTTGTCTTTGTCCCGAGTTTTCCCTTTCCTTTTTCTCTGCCTGTGTTCTTACCCTGGGTCGTTCCCCTTGGGGTTCCCTTTCCTTTAATTTTTGCCTTTTTCTCTCTTATGGTTTTTGGGGTTGTTTCCCGTCTGTCTATGTATTGGTTTTCCCTTTTCCTTAAAGTTTAAAACCCCCCTGGGTTTTTCATCCGTTTTGTCCTGTCTTTGTCTGTTTTTTACCGCACAAAACTTTACCTATCTGCTTTTTCTTTTGGGTTGCCTTTTTCGTTGGGCCCACTTTGGCCCCTTTTGGCCTGTCTGGTCAGGGGTTCCACTGCTGGGGACTGCTCTGAGGTCGCACCTGGCGGGGTGTTGGGGGAAGCCATCCTTTTCAATCCCAAAGGCTCCTGAAAGATTCCCCGGGCGGCCGCTTTTGGGCACGCCCCCTCGGGCAAGCCCCGCAAAAGGGGCTAGTGGGTCCACTACCCGCTTTAACCCGTTCATCCCGTTACAGTAGGATCAGGCCATGGACTCCGCTGACATCTTGCCCTCTGTTTTCTTGGTTTATGTGCAGGTCTTATTTGTGGCAGTTCTTTTTTATTGTGTGTGTATGTGGGAGTGTTTTTTTCCCTTTTGCAGGTTTTTGGTGGTTTGGAGTGTCTGGCCATTCCCCGTGGCTTATAGTGTCGCCCTGAGCCTTCTAAGTCCCCGTGGCTTATGGTCCCACCCTGAGCCTTCTGAGTCCCCGTGGCTTATGGTTCCGCCCTGAGCCTTCTGAGTCCCCGTGGCTTGCGGTCCCGCCCTGAGTCCTCGTGGCTTACGGTCCCGCCCTGAGCCTTCTCAGTCCCCGTGGCTTACGGTTCCGCCCTGAGCCTTCTGAGTCCCCATGGCTTAAGGTCCCGCCCTGAGCCTTCTGAGTCCCCGTGGCTTACGATCGCGCCCTGAGCCTTCTGAGTCCCCGTGGCTTATGGTCCCACCCTGAGCCTTCTGAGTCCCTGTGGCTTACGGTCCCTTCTGAGTCCCCGTGGCTTACGGTCCCACCCTGAGCCTTCTGAGTCCCTGTGGCTTACAGTCCCGCCCGGAGGGACCCCCCCCCCCCATCATGCCTAGTGCCCTGTTTGTTACTCCTGTGCACCTCCATTTCCTAATTATTCCCAGTACTGGCTATCAGGCAGCCTGTAGTTTGGTTTTGGGGTTGCCCCCGGAAAAGTTTCGGTCCCCAGACCTATGTGGGATTTCCATTTTGTTGGATTGGAGGAGGAGAGGGCTTAAGGAGGGGGGTACTGTTGTTGTGGATGGGAGCAAATGTTATAGATGTGTGTGATCCTTTATGTCTCTAATTTAATGTAATAATCAGTATAATACCTCACATGTCTTTATATATTGCATGTAAAAGCTGCCTGTATAACCATACACTTTTTAATGTGTTAGCAAATGGCCGCATATATAATCTGCTTGTAAAGGATAACTGTTATAGAATGTATTATGTATAATGTCTATTCCACTCACAAGATGGCGTCTGTGTTCAGACACACCCAGATATGCCAAGATGGCTGCTCACCTTAGATGTTTTTCTTCTCTCTAACAAAGAGAGAGAAGGGTCATTTAACATGTAGATAAGAGCCGCTCCCAAAAACAAGTACAGGTAAGAGTTTTTTCAATTCTCTTACTCTGGAACGTTTTGTCTCTGTGGTTGGGTCGCATCTGGGTCCTCAATATTCTGGATTGACCTGACAGGTATATGGTCAGTCACTGCTTTATTACGAACCTGTCATAGTGCTTTTCAGTGGGGTTTTTCTGTTTTATGTGTATTGAGTATTGTGGGATTCGCTGGTTGGTGCTGCTGGGGCTCCCACAGATTGTAGGGTTCCTCTGAGCCAATACTCTCTAGGGGGGTGGAGTCATGAGTAGTCTATTTGGGAAGATAGGCAAATTCAGGTTCCAGAAGAAAATTTTGGGTTTAGGTAATTAAGGGCTCTTCTGGCGTTGGATTTTTGACGCCCCCTTTTTGGTGAAAAAAGGGAACACGCCCCATTCGAAATTTCTCACTATTCGATACGTTCTTGTTTGTGGGATGGGATTGGTACTGCTAACAAAGGGAAAAACATTGGGTCTAGGACCAAATTGCCCGCGCAAAACCGCTTCTAAACAGAGAAAAGGGGAGAGAAAGGAAAAAGCGCAGTCCAAATTTAAAAAAACCCAGCAACCCTATCACTGTTTGTAACTGTAAATGTTTTGCCTCCGGGTTAATTAAGCAATCTTAAAAAGTGGAGGGAGCTTTTTCCTCTTTTTTTTGATTTTGAAAGTGCCACCTACTGCTTAGTGGGGGAAAGGGGGAATTTAGGCCTCGATTTATATTTTGGGTTAGTGAAAGCGCCCTCTGCTGGTTTTAGAGGGAACTAAGAATCTAGTTTCATTGTTGAGGAAGAAAAGAGAGGATCAAGAGGTTTTAAAGGGGGTTTGTCTCCTACAAAAAATGTTTTCAAATTGTAGGGAAACCAAAAATTAAGACTTTTCCAAAAATTGCTTTGTTCATCTGTTTTCCTTTAAGGAGATACAAGTGAATTTATAAACCTCCCGGGCATTTCAGTTCCCTCATAACTGACCTGTGTAAAAATTCCCCCTCCCCCTGCTTTGTTCTTGTGTTAGCAGTGAGTACATCATCACACAGGTCGCGCACCCTCTGTGCGCTGGGAAAGTAAAAACTTGTTTTTCTAAAGTAAACACACTGTAATTAGGGCTTTTGTTTGGGGGATCGATTCGGGCTCAAGCCTAAATTTTGGGAGAATAAGTAGTCTAAGGATTTTCAAGTAGTTGAAGTGTGATTTAACCTCAGAAACATTTGAGTAAAATTTATGGAAAGTCTGAGGGTTATATAGAAAAAGGAAAATTGAAATCTTGGATTGTTGTTGAGGCCCAAATCCGGGTACAGTTAGCTATTCAAAATTCAAAAGAAGGGTGGGGCCCGGGGTGCGGGCTGCCATTTACCACCCCCCAGAGAAGTTCTAAAACAAAGGAAATGTGATCCCATCCCCCGGGAATGGGGGGAGAGCTGCCCCCTCATGGTTTTTTGTGTGGGGTTGTAGTGTTAAATCAGGGGGGGAGAGGGGGGTGTTGTAATTGGGGATATTACGCCCTAAAGAGGGCCGCCGCCACAGCCATCCCTGTTTAGCTACTTTAGCATGCCTACCAATTTAGCTCCACCTATTACACCCATATGCCTAGTAACCGGGGAACTTCGGGGCCCTTTTTTGCCCGCCCCCAAACAACTGTACACAACAATACCTCCCCCTGACCCAACCCAGGCTTATCCCTAGGTAACACCCCTGAAGTCACTTGGGCCGGGTTGCCGCCCCTTCTATGTACTCCTACTCCAACCCCGCCTACGCCCCTTGGGGTGTCACATCCTCTTTCCTTCCAGGGGCACCACCTGCAAATTCCGGGGCCAAGATGGGGCACACAGCACGTATTTTCCAATTCGGATGCGAATCTGGGGGTATAAGGTGACCCAAACCCACCAGCCCCAAGTGGGGAAACCCCATGGTACTGGGAGAAGAAAATACAATGGGAGCAGGGTTTTTTAAAAAGGGGGGAGGGGACAAATAGGGGGAAGGGGAAAGAGCAGCCCAGCTCATATAACAAGTCAAGGAAAATACGTCTGGGTTTCTTTCTGCAGGAAGCACACCCCCTGGGCCCCTCACACCACCCTTTTGGGAAGGGGCCCCGAGGGGGCAGTCGCTGAAAAAAACCCGGGGGAGAGGGCTCCAGGAAATTTAATACGCGAACCCCCTGATTTTTCACAAACATCACTGCAAGGGGGGGGAGTGCGAAGGGCCCCAAAATATTAAAAATTACACTCCCACCAAAGTCAAGCGTCTGTCTTAAAAGGGTGAAATTTACCTGACCCAGAAAAACAAAATATCCCCCAAATTTCAGGAAGATAGTCCCAAAACCCGCAAGAAATACACAGGGGACCCTTGGAAAATTTTATGGGCCTTGTCCGGAAGTTAAAGCAGGGGATTCATACTGGCCTTTTTAGGCCAAATCCCTTTTTCAAGCCGCCAGGAAATAAAAGGGGTGGAATTTTTTGAACAGTGAAAAAAAAATGGGCTAAAGACAGATTTTCAAAACCAGGGGGATGGAAAAAACTGACTTTACTTCACTTTTAGGATAAAAGGGAAACAGTGGAAGAAATATCATGCACGGGTTGGGGCTCAGATTTCCCCTTTTCTCTGGGGTTCTCCCCCCGTTTGAGAAACCAAAAAGCTCCGGATACGACCAGTGCCTTTTTTGGGGTGCCTGCTGGGAAACCCCCTCAAGAACAGTTGAAGGGTTGGGGGGGGGTTTGGGGCCCGAGTACAAGACTCCTACCAGAATGTGGTGGGTTCTGTTTCAAAAGGCATCGAGAACCCCAAAAATGGGTGCGGACATGTGAAATCAAGGGCCCGCCCTGGATGGTGGCCAACGGGATATGAGGGCCCCTGGAGGGAGCAAGCCCAAGACCACCCCTTACTTGGCCCTTTAAATGGGAAAAAGGGAGGGACACTGGCCCCCCACAAAACAAGAAGAAAAGGGCACCACGAGCCCCGATTTCTCGGAAACCCCGCTGCTGATCCTGTCCTATTTCCCGAAGCCCAACATCCAAAGGACTGATAAAAACCCCCCTCTCGTGCAAATTCTGGTTGAGGCAGTGAAGCAACTCCCTTCCACCTTATAAAATGCTTGGATTTCCCTTTCCCAAAAAGAAAAAAAGCTATTGCCAATGGCCCCCTGGGACAAGGCATGTTGGCTCCAAAGACCTTAAGCTCTTTTATTGGAAAGGGGAAGGAATTCTAGCCGAGGCCCCTCCCGGCCGAAACAGAAAAACCCGTTTTTGGGAAAATACTCTGCCCAAAGGGTGGACCCCAGGGTGCAAGGGGGGGGGAAATATTTTTGTTTTCCCAACTGTATTTTCAGCCCAAGTGCTGCTGGATAAAAAAAGCGGATAAATTTTAGTTGGGCACCTTTCCCTCATCCTTCTGGCTCCACGGGGACATTCCCCATTCCTCAAAAAGGGGAACATTTCCTTCAGGGACAGCGTCTCCAAAAGGGTTCAGGTTTGGGGGTTCCTTTTTTCCCCCCTGCCGGAAAAAAACGCAATCTTTTTGGGGGTGTTGTTTCTTTATCCAGCCACCCTTTCTTCCCCTTTCCCCCAAAGGGGGAATGAGGGCAAAAAGGAATCGGAAAAAAAAGGTATAATGAAGAAAGCCAAAGATTGCTTAGAAATCATGAAGGGGGAGCCCTTTTCATTTGAACCCTGAAGGGTTTCTTTTTGTCTATGGATCCAATTTGCAGACATGAGGCATTTCACAGGGGATAGCCGGACCACATCACATGCAGTGTTAAGCAAGAAGTCTCCCATTGCAAAAATCCCCAAGAAGAGGGCACATGGCTTTGGGCAAAGGCAAACACCAACAATTTGGGGCCCAAAGAAAACGCTTAGGGGGCCCAGTTTTGGGGACCTTTAAAAAGAAAGCAAAAGGGATTTCACACGCTGCGGGACCCCAGTGAAACATGACGCAAATCGGGTCCTGAGGGATGCACTCCCTTGCCATGAACTGGGGCAAAAACTGAAAATAAAGCACAGGAATCTGAAACAAAAAGACGAAACCCTTGGCTGACCAGCACCAAACAGGCCGAGGAGGTGAAAAAGGGGGAAAAGAAAGTCAGCTGTCAGGTGCAGGAGGAAACTTGCACCCAATCCGTAGGAACTGCGGCTAAGTTTCGGGAACAAGCTCCATTGGAAGAAAAGGAAAGCGGGAAAAAAAAGGGGGCCCAAGAATAACAAAAGGAAGGGGCCCTATATGGAGTAGGGGGGGACCCGGGTTGCCTGGCCTAAACCCAGCTGAGTGCAATGGGGACAGGAACGGGATTCAAAGCACGGATTTTTAAAGCGCAAAAAAACAGTCAGGCCCTGCCAGACACCCTTTCCCATACTTGGTTAGAGGGGGCACACGGCCCGGGTAGTTAGCTCTCTCGCCCTAGAGATCCTGTTGGGCAGTGCCCCCAAGCTGGTGCAATATTTCCCTCACAGTTTACTAAAAATGAGCAACCTCTTATGGACGCAGGGGGTTAAAGATTTTGTTACTAATGTATTCTAATTTTTCTCCCCAGACCCAACGTTGCTGCCAAACTACAGCCTGGAGAGGATCTACGTGAAGAATTTGTGGTAAGACTTGGACCAGTTTAAGTGCCATATCAACCCTAATTATATAAGAAACAAATACACCAGCGCAACTCTTCTATATGCTCCCAACTAAAGTAGAACTTCCAAAAATAAAATAGCCAAAATCACTATTTTTGAACAATGGGAAACACCTGATCCAGTGGTTAGTCCACAATCACTCTTCAAAACCCAACAACCCCGATCTCCAACTAAAGTCATTAAAAAAATAACAAACAAAAAACACCAAAAATTACAAAAAACTCTGCAACCCCCTAAAAGCTCTTTCCAAAAAAATGCACCCAATCGATTATACCCCCAGCGATCCACTTTTACTGACAAATTTAAGGAAAGGGAAACTTCGTGTTCAATTAACCAAGGCTCCGGGCCGGCAGCGCTCAAATCCAACAATAAAAACTAACTGCAACTAAGGTGACGTCCCCTAGACACAGAGGCTTGCCCAAATATAAAAGTACCAACCGTTTCGGAAAATCAGGCTTCCTTCCGGGCTGCTTTGGAATTCCCAAGCTACTTACACCCCCTTTCTTTCTGTCATTTAGAAAAAGCGATTAGATGTAAAAAAAAAATTTTAATCTTATTATCAAAATATTAAAAAAATTTAAAAAATTTCTCACTACAAAAATAATCCTTAAAAAGTAAAAACCCAAAAAGATACAAAAAAAAAATGTTAATCCCAAATAAACCCCTAAAAAAATACATATATGCAAGTACATCATGCATTGTTTTCCCTTTATTTAAAAGAAAATTTTTTTCAAGTCAACATTAAGGCCATTTGTCCCCTGATATTTAAATTAAAAATCCATTTTGTTTTCTACCTAGAATCTTACCAATAAACCCCCTTTCCCCATCCAATTTAACTTGTTCTTTTCCAAAAATTTTTGGGGTTTTTCTCACGGGGAACAAAAAGTCTGGAAGTGGATGTCCTAAAAACCCCCCTCAAAATTTTTATAAAAATGCTCTCAAACGAACATTAAAGGACTTTTGTCCTACCTATATATATTTGTCACATGGCTATTATCGCTAAATTTACATTTTTGGTTTGAATGTAATAGATTTTTAATTTCAAAACGTTCAGAATATTCCATTACAAAATTTAAAATTTTTTACTTTTTTTAGCAGGCAACGGGCATGCATAACAATGTCCACATAGAAAAAACCGGACCGTTTTTATATGGTTTTTTTTCCAACCAGGTAATTCCTGTTCAATACCATTACTGCCGGTGTTTTTAACTGAAGGTTAACCATATTTTTAACCGTAGGTGCTAAAAAATTACCTAAATTCCTTGCTTTTTTAAAAATAAATCTGGGATTTTTTGAAAAAAAATTTCCCCAAAAATTTTTTACCCTTTTTTTAAAAAAACCATTTTAAAATTTATTTTTTTAAAAAAAAAATTTGTAGATCATGATCGAGTTTAATGGGGATTTTGGCTATTTTTGTTCTTTTAAATTCCCCCTCTATAGTATTTTATATTCCTCATTATTGTATTATGTTTTTTAAAAATATTTCTTGGGGGATCTTCTTTTTTTCCTTCCTTATCGCTTCTAAACCCCTTTTTATTGTATCCTCATTTAAAAAATTTGGGGACATAATTTGTCGCTTCTCCTCAATCTCCTTCTTACAGTTCTTTGATTCTAAAAAATTTGGGGCCCTTTTGGTAGTTTAGCCCCATCTAGAAAAAGGCAGCATTGTATTATAAAACTATTAGTATCCGCTTTTTCCGATAGCCTTATTTTTAAAAAATTTTGGTCAAAAAAATTTTAATATCCAGAAAGTACTGCCTTTTTACTAAATTCTAGAAAAATGTAAGGAAAAATTATTTTTGTTAAATTTCATTAAGAACAATTTTAATGAATCAATTTCCTTGCCAATCAATAGCACATCTCTATGAACTTTTCCAGATATTATTTTTTCTTTTAACTTACCTTCGGGATGATCATAGACTCCTCCCAACCGCCCAAAGAATTGCATAACTGGGAGCGAATTTGGTCCCCATGGCGTCCCCCCATGTTTGTAAAAAACAATTTACCTTTATATAAAAGTAATTATGTTCTAAAAAAATGCTGCACTCCCAAATAATCTTTTGTTGCAAATTATAATTATTTTCCTTTTTCAAAAAATGTTTAACCCATTTGACAACCTTTTTCATTTTTAACAGTATATAGTGAGGTTATGTCTAAAGTAACAAGAAAGTAGCCCTCCTTCCATTTATTTTTTTTGAGTTCATTAAGAATGGAGTTGTGTCCTTTAAATATCAGGTAATTTCTTAAATGTAGACTGTAGTTGGGCATCACATATTCGATTTTATTAGTAGATAAACTCCTATACCCGATATTTGGGTCTTCCTGGGGTTTTAATTGACTTTTTGATCTTGGGCGATAGTAAAAAAGCCCGGATTTTGGGTTTTTTTTATATATAAATTCAAATTTCCCCCTTTTTTTTTAAAAATTTCCTTTTTCAAAACCAAAAGACAAAATTTTTTTTAAAACCGAAATACTGTTGTTGGAACTTTGATAAATTTTGTAGGTTTGTGTATCAATAAATCCCATTGCTTCTTTATCATAGATGGCTTTACAATATCACTATCTTCCCCCCCCTTTTCGCTGGTCGTACATTTTATTAAATTTTTTTCTGTTCGTTAAATGCTTTTCTTTCATTATTAGTCAAGTTACCCTTACGTATTTTTTTGATTTGGAATTTTGCTATTTATTTTTCTCAAAACATTAATCCCTGCATTTTTGAAAAAATTAAGGGTTCCAAATTTTATTTAAAGGGTTAAACTTAGATTTTTTTCTTAAAGTGGTATGTTTTTATATGGTTCAAATTTTTTTTATTGCACATTTCTACATTGTAATATTTATTATTTTATTTTTTAATAAACTTTTTTTTTACCTTTTTTTTTTTAAAAAAAAAATTTCAAAGCCAAATTGCGCATAAACTTTTTCACCCTATGAGGCGTCAAAAAAAATTTTAAAAATTTGATGATGGGGCAAATTTTAGCCTTTTAGTAGGAGAGATTTTCTCCCCCTTCAAACATAGAACTAAGATTAAAATTTTTTTGGGCATCTGCGCTTTTTTTTAAGCCTTTTCTTCTTAAATTTTTTTTTTTTGGCGAGTTCCTCCCCCTTGTCCCCCTTTTCCCCCTACCACTTTTAAGACCAAAATCAATTAAATCCCCTTTAAAAAAAAAAATTCAAACCTTTTAAAACTTTTCAAAATGCAGTGATTAATGATTTAAAAAATAAAAAGCAAAAATTTACAAAACTAAAAAAAACCGTAAAGGGGAACTTTACTAAAATAAAGAAAAGCTATATTTAAAGATCAAAAAAAAAATAAAATATCACTGTAGACCAGCCATAAGGGGGGGGAAACAATGATATTAGTCAGCCATCTAGATAAAGAAGCAATGCGGATTTTATCTGATCACAAACCCACAAAAATATTATCAACCCGATCCAAAACAACAGTATCTTTAGGATTTAAAAAAATTGAGTCTTTATGGTTTTGAAAAAAGGGTATTTAAAAAAAAGGGAATTTGAATTTAATATAAAAAACACCTAGAATTCTCGCATTTTAACATCTCCCCCAAAATCCATAAAGATTAATTAAAACCCCCCAGGAAGAAACCCCTAAAAATCGGGTATAGGGTGTTATCTACAATCTATCAGAATAAGTAGATGTCCAACACAGTCTACAGTTAAGAAATTACCTGCAAATTTTAAAAAGGGCACAACTCCATTCTTAATGAACCAAAAAATCAAATGGGAAAGGTGACTACTTTTTTGTTACTTTTAAAAAACCCCTAATACTTTTTTGTGTGTGGAGTGGGGGGAGTTGGGACCGGGCCAAGCCCAAAAAAAAAGAAAGGGGAAAAAATGGGGGCAGGGGCAGGTGGGCCCAAGACAAAAATGGAGGGGGCAAAACAGTATTAGGCCAAGGGGGCACAAACACACAGTGGGAGGTCACGGCGGCAGCAGTAGAGGTCAGGAGTGGCACAATGACATTATGGAGGCGGCAAAACAATTAGGGCCCAGAGTGCACAATCCCCAGGGGGAGGGACGGCGGCGCAAAATGAGGTCGACAGTGCACAAGCATTTTGGGAGGGGCAAAAAAAAATTGGGCCCCAGATGGCACAAGTACAGTGTGGGGGTCAGGGGGGCACAGATGAGCAGGCTGGACAATACAATGAGCGCAAAACGTATTAGGCCACAGATGGGACAATCACACAGTGTGGAGGTCACGGCGGCGCAGTATGAGCAGACAGTGCACAATGGCATTCGGAGGTGGGAAAAACAGTAATTAGGCCACAATGGCACAAACACACATTGGAGGTCACGGCGGCAGCAGTTAGGTCAGACATGGCACAATGGCATTCTGGGGGGCAAAAACAGTATTAGGCCACAGAGGGCACAAAGAACAGGGGATCACGGCGGCACATATGAGGTCACAGTGGCACAAACATTATGGGGCGGGAAAACAAAGGGGCCCAGAGTGGCACATCACACAGTGGGAGTCCGGGGGCAGCAGTATGAGGTCAACAGGGCACAATGGGATTCTGGAGGGGCAAAAAGTATTAGCCCAGAGTGGGACAATGATCAGGTTTGGGGGCATGGCGCAGCAGTATAGGCGGCAGTGGCACAAGAAATTATGGGGGCAGCAAAACAGAATTTGGCCACAGAGTGCACAATCACACATGGGGGTCACGGCCACATATGAGGCGACTGGCACAAAAGGATTTGGGGGGCAAAACTTTTGGGCCCCCAAAAAATGCACAAAACCACGTGTGAGTCAGCGGCGCATTTTGAGGTCAACAGTGGCACAAGGCATTCTGGGGCAAAACAGATTTGGCCAGAGTGGCACAATGAACGGTGGGGGTCACGGGCGCACATATGAGGTTTAGGCGTGCACAAAACAATTTTTGGGGGGCGGGGAAAAAAGTAATTAGGCCCGAGGGCACAAGAACAGTGTGGGGTCACGGGGGCACAGTAGAGGTCAGGCAGGGGGACAAGACATTATGGGGCGGCAAAAAAGATTAAGGCCACAAGTGGCACAAACACACAGTGTGGGGGTCCGGCGGCAGCAGTATGAGGTCAGGCATGGCACAAGAACAGTGTGGAGGGCAGGCAGCAGCCACGCGCACAGGGTTTTTAGACAGGCACAAAGACAAAAACGGAGGTGGGAAAAAAAAAAGTAGGCCACAGAGGGCACAATGACCAGTGTGGATGTCACGGCAACACAGCAGCCAATCATA